>JAQGBY010001553.1:0-28519 GCA_034698785.1 Mycogona germanica | reverse complement strand
AGACCTTTGTTTATTAAACAAAAATAATTTGTACCAATATTATCCGATAATTTTCGGTCTTAACGAATCAGAACAAAAACACCTACTTCATTGCTCAAATATTTTTAGTGGGCATACAAATTACCTCCTCGTATTTGCAATAAACAAGCCAAAACGTTAAAGCATAATAGGAAATTTTAACTAGAATCTGGCAATGATTTTCGATACATTAGGGATAGAAGCATCTATAGAAAGGTACAACAATGCTTCGGAAATGAAACTTGAATACTGATTCTGAATGCAATCACAGAAACGTAATGACATGCTCCATACGATATATAAATTTGATTTGAATTTTACTATACTACTCTTAACAGATTCCACGCTATATCATCACCATTCATGAACTCCTAGCTCATACGCCACACAATCATGTGGAACGAAAAAGTTTGGACGAAGCTCGCGTTAAATTGGAGGAGCTGTCGAGGGTAATTCATTTTTAAATATTTTAGACGACGGCAGAAATGATGTTTAACGTGGAATGAACTTTCATAAATAAAAAATGCCACTCTATATGATGCATGAATTTTTTACATTGATGTAGAATATTTTTATTCGCAGCAAATGCATGACGAAGTAAGCGAAACGGAAAACATTAGGAAAAATCTGGCCATCGAAAGAATGATTGTGGAGGGCTGTGATATTTTGCTGGATGTCAATCAAGTATTCGTACGACAAGGTAATTATTGTCAACAATCCGTAATGCTACAGCAGTAAACTAGTTTGATCGGAGTAATGGAGGAAATTTTTGCTACTTGCGGATAATTCTCCTTTACAATAATTTTATTGATCTTACATTGCGAAGCAGTAAAACTTGACAAACTATTAAAATTTAAATAATTGTTGAAAACACTGCAGAAAATATATTAACAATGCCATTGTCATGTTCGTAGTCTCACTGCAACATATATGCACAATAACCTATTTATTTTTCGGTTGTTCGTTTTAAAAATATTTTAGACAAGGATTCAAACAATATCGTAATTGTTCAAAGGTTCATTTTCTAAAAGGGCAATCAAAACTATAAATTTCGAATACTTCATCCACCGTTTAGGGCCGTACAGTTTCTGATTTTCTCACGGTGTCGAATTTTTAATTAAGGAGAATATTTCTTGATTAGACTGAATGCGAACGTTTCTGTATCACAGGTAGCTTAATTCAGATTCCAGTGGAAAAGCCGAAAGGCCAGTGGAATCGAATTAGCAGCTTCAAGGCGGAGAAGGAGACGGTGCGACAATGCTTCCTCTTCACCAACCACATGCTCCTCACCACGAGATCGTCGGGCGGACGCCTTCATCTGGTTCCCGTAAGCAAATTAAGTATTACACCAATTGTCGTCAAACTCGTCGTCTCCGAATGATCGTACCGCGATCGCCCGTTTGCAATTCATGTCGTAGCAGACTCGATGTGCTGTCGAGATGACGATCGTTGACTAATTAAGCCACTTGACATCCCACTAAACAGAATGTTGGCAAAATCTCCTTGTCGGATGCAATCCTCATTGAAGATCCAAGCGAACTGACGGGACAGGACGACGATGGAGGTAATTTATTTGTAAACGTTCGTAGCCCTAAAGCAGCAGTTCTTTGTAATCACTTTTATCTATTTAGTGAACAATGCGGAAAATAAAAAACGCCTGAATAACATTTATAACTTGATTGAACATTGGACCGATGGGAGCAGTAACATTTAGCGAGGGTTTGCCAAAACGAACCCTGGCAAACATATACACGTGACACCCCGGTTGTGCGCTTCGCCGCATTGCTTTGTAGCTTGTACGGTTTCGGTGCGCTATACGAGTCGCAAGCCAACTATCGGGGGCAGCAACTTATACTGAAACTGGCACTCTAAACAATTATTTGTGATCATATAATAAAATATGAAGATGTTGTTCATAAATTTCTTTTTTCACATCACCTAATTAGTATCAAATCAGTAATCATTATTTGGAGTCAATCATAAATTCGTAAATAAAATTACTTTTAATATTATTTAGTCCGAGTTTAAAAATTCGATATCGGCTTTCACGTTTCAGAGTCATCATCTGGATCGCTATCTAGTCAATCGAGTGATAATAGTCCAGCACTATCCACTAGCAAGCACAACTATCAGAATCTGGATTTCAAATTAGTGGTGGACGTCAAAGGGGGTCCACCAGCAGTTGTCCATTTAGCCGCTGCGACCATGCAGGAAAAGGCTGGATGGATTAGTGACATAAGTCACGTAAGTTACAACTATACTGTACATTGTACTTCAATTTTATCATTATTTCTAATTATACATGCACAATGTACTCTTATTCGTCTCGTATCGTATCGATCAAGTTATTATTTGAAATTTGTTTTACAATGAATATAAATTTGAACAATGTTTTTATTAAAAAAGACAAAATATTTTGTCTCTATATTGAGTTTTCAGAAGCATCTTAAGCAGAAATGTTGGCTTAAATACATAAATATCTTCGCATGATTTACAGAGACAGAGATCGATTCAGAATCTAAGCCTTAAATCAGGCAAACAAATATTCTGTATAGTTGTGATATATTTCATGATCTAATCATTTTCTATATTCGAAATTCTATAATTTCCATTATATTATATATTTAATTTCTGTTTTGACTAACCAAAGTGTGCATGAGGAATGGGCAAGCTTTCGAGCGTTTCGTTTACTACGCACGACCTAAAACAACTAATTTTGAACTTTTACGCTTACAGTGTATGGACAATGTCCATTTTAACGACTTGTTTCATAACGCTAACACAGATACATCATCGGTAACGATGCCACAATCAATTAGGTAAATGCAACACCTCTTGCTAACTGCTTGTTAGTTTGTTTTGGTGTTTAACGCCTACGGCTTGTTTCCATATAATAATTTAATGTTCTGCTACGTGTAGCATGTGACGTTTTTTTCTTCAATAAATTAAGAGTAGTCAAATCCAAACAAATTAGTCAAACAAAACTGGACAAGCTTATTTGAAATGTTATTCGTAAACTGGAATGAATTTAGAGTAAATTTCATTTCAACACACACACAGTGGCTCGACCGACTGGATTGGGCTCTAAAAATGGTTTCATTTTGTCCGTAGAAATGATCCTAAGCTGTTTAAGGATGATGTAGATATACGATTTAGTAGGACTTTAAATTCCTGTAAAGTTCCACAAGTAAGAACAATTACAATATTCTTTCGTTTCGATGTTTTATAATTGTTTGTTGTATTTTAATAGTACATTGTAAATATAAATCACAACATATTGCAGTATTGCGTATTTGTGATAAAATAATATAACCATATTTGCATTGTTTGTATATTTCGCGTGAATTTGTACTAACTTAGTCATAATACTCTATTTTGCAGATTCGCTATGCTACGCCAAAGCGTTTGCTAGAGAGGTTGACAGACCTACGATTTCTTAGCATTGATTTTCTAAATACGTTTATGTTAACCTACCGAGTTTTTACAGACGGTATAACAGTATTAGAAGCGCTGAAAAAAGTATACTATAACCCGGAGATTAGAGAATATCCGGAATCTAGGAATAATTCAATCGCATATTCATCGGGGTAAGTAATTCAATATTTCCTTCACCTTGATCATTCTCAAAAAATTATAAAAACGTCGAGAGTATTGCAATCACGAAAAAAACACTAATGTATAATTGGCTTTTCATTTGATTATACAAGTACAGTACTATACAGTACTATACAGTACAGTAGAATATTATTGGATGAATTTTGGTTGTCTTTGTAGTCACATTTACAAGTAAAACACATAAAGATACTCATACAGGATTTTTGAAAAATAATTCAGCATTGGCACTTTGTATTTATACTCTGTAACATTACTAAATATGTATTTTCCTTATCGCAAAGGTCCCTTGACGTGTATCACCCCGGTGTCGACGCAGCCGGCAGGCTCAGCGTCACTAGCGTCATGTCATGGGATTCCGATTGCAACTTCCGCCGGATAAGCACCGTAAGCACCGGAAGTGCTATGTCCGAAGGCTACGACAGGGAACGAGAACACTCTATAGGTCACGCCAGCCACATCTCGACGGGATCTTGCGGACCTCATTGGAAATATACACATAGGAAATGTGAGTAGAATCCCTGAAAAACTTCATTTGTTTGTGTGACAATTTTTGAATTACCGGAAGGGCAAAAACAAAAGAGCAACTGAGAATTCGAAATGTTCAACTAGATTGCGATGGTAATAACATAATTATTTTATTACCATCGCAATCTATCAATAGTTGAATTTTTTTTATATTTAACCGTTATTCTACATTTTAGAAAAAAATGAATATTAAATACGATGAGAAAGATTTGTAAGGAGCACTGGTCCGGAAATCCAGGGGTCCGTGGTTCAATATTTAACTCTATATTTTTCGCAATTACCAGTTCTAATTAAATAATAGTAAAATATTATAAAAAGCGAGTTCGCCACTTGGTTTGTCTTCTTCATTCGGTGATGTCACGAATTCACCATTTCCGATTAAATACAATGTTATTACTTTAAAAAGAGTGTAGCTTTTTTCAAAAAATCAATGACGATTACTAAAATTGATTTTCGAATTCAATTACTTTACGTCCGAAAACAATTTTTTCGTGTCTTCCCAACTCCTTCAGACGAGGAGGAACAGCATAAGATGCCAAAAGATTCGAGAGATTCATTAGCGCCACCAGGCGGCAGCACCACCTTCCATCACACCGGACCAATGGCCACCACCTCCAGCTTGGCAGCAGCCAGCGTTGCCAGCTCGGGCCACCCTGGCCACCTGTTCAACGTGCCGTCGGCCCTGCCGTCTGTCGCCGGCGCCATGGCCGCCGCCTCAGCCTCGCTGACCAGTGTGGCCTCCCTGTCGTCCACCCCGCCCGTCCCGCCTGCACCACCGCCCTCGCCGGGGGCCGGCTCGACCTGCCTTCTGGCGGACGAGAACGGTGGTGGTGACGACGAAGGGGACGGCAAGTTTCTCAACATCCCCAAGGCCATGATGGCGTCCATGTCGTCCGAAACGCTAACCGATCCGACCATCAGCGCCCCCTCCTCCCCTTCATCAGTGACCACCATGAGCACCAGTACGCACACTTTAGTGCCGGCCGGCTCGGATGAGCTGCAAAGTCCCGAGCAGCCCCAAGCACCGCCACCACCACTGCGTCTGGAGCCACCCCCTAAGACACCCAAGAGCCCCAAGAGCCCCAAAAGTCCGTTAGCCAAAGGCAAGGAGCAGATCTTCCTACTGATCGCCAAACTGGAGCATGCGCAGAAGGCGTCGTCACTGCACGACCCGTCCAAGGATGCCGAGCGTAAGGAGAAACGAAAGAATTCGAACAAGGAGCTAACCTTCGCTGTACCCACCTCAGACACACTGGTAAATCAACACTTTTATTAATGTGGTCCCTGTGATAATCTAGACGTATTAATCGAGCAAATCGCTAAGAGCATGTTGCGTTTTCGCAATCCTCGCTGCTGAGATGAATTCGCCAAGTTCGTCAGCGACAATATTTTATTTACTAGTACTGATATTGTCTTTCGACTACAGAAAGTTCGAATCAGCGCGCCACGCCACTCTCAAGACGAGGACTCGATCGACAGTCATCTGTTGGACAGACACCGGAGATCAACGTCATCGACTTGTAGCAGCTCATACCATTCCGCTTCCAATGGACAGAGCCCGCATATGGGGCGCAATAAATCAGGTATGAAAACTCCCAATTAGTAGATTTGCGGATATACAATCATGGATTATGACCATTAAATCGAAAAATTCGGATGTGAGCCAGCACTGGTAGTTTCAAAACAAATGGCAGCAAGAATTTAATCCCGCACGCAATGATTGCTTCATTGAGTGCGGAATAAGAAAATTGAGAGTTCTGAATTCTGAACGTATAAAAATCAAATTGGTCAGCAAAGTGGCACGAAAATGGATGAGGGCACTTCTTAAGGATCAAGATAAGAAAATATATCGACACTTCCTGAAAATTTTCATTTTATTCGACAAAGGCGAAGAAGTTCCGCTTACGACACAAAATTAAGATATATTTTCGATTCGATCACTGTTTGTGTTGTTAATGCACAACCGCTGATAAAACTAAAAAAAGGAAAACAAATAAAATCAAAAATATCAATATATTTATTTTAATAATAGCTAACAAGAGGGGCAGTGGAGATACGGAATCGTCGTCTTTCTACACGCCCAGAGGCAGCTTCATGTCTTCAGACTCGCCTCAACATTCCAGCAAGGCGGGGGTGGTGGTCACCTCATCGAGACCTTCCCAGAGACGGTAAGAACACCACTTACTGACTTCCGTTATCGGTGTGTGCATGCTGGTTGGCGATACTCACTACCTTCCACCTCATTCCTGTCCCCATTCCCTCTATACGTCCAGTACTCTCATCGTATTTAAACTAATGTCGATATACAAATTTCATGTGACCACTTTCAATCTAAATTGCAAAAACACATGAATTTTTAAAAAAGTAAAAACTCAGGTAACAGATTATTCACAGAATGTGTCGTAGATTGCAGCGACAACTAATAGAAGGTTCGTTAATTGCGTGATATTAGTCAACTTTGTGCAACTTGCATCAGACACTTTCATTTCGCTGTTTAAATATTTTAGAAAAATCTAAATTGATTTTTATTAAGATTTTCTTCTTGTCGATATGGGAAAAGCGGTTTAGTTTGTTCGGTATCGGTGACACGTAGAACATTTTTATCTAGCATCACTCTGATTAAGTAAGATGCAAAATAACATCAGCTATTGTAAGTGGGTTCATTAAAAGTTGGTAAACGCAAAACCAAACTTCTAGGCAGCACATCTTCCGAGTCAACTTCTTTTTAGCAACATTATTACTGCACTTAGACCACGTATCGCCCACCATTTTTTTTTAATACCAATTTTGAAATGTCGCTAGCGAGTAGTCCATTAACACTAATGATCATAGAGGCGCCAGGAGCGGGGGGCGCCGGTATTGACTGAACTATTCCTCGTTGCAAGCAGAGACCGCCAGAAAATAGTGTCACCGTCCACTTTATCCGACTCTTTAACCGACAGAAGCAGCACATCAAGTGCGGCAGCCGCTTTTGCAGTGGCCACAGCCGGCTGCAGTAATCCGCGCGATCAGCTGTCGCCGCCGCAACGAACGACGCGATTTCTAAGTGCAGGTCAGTTGGACACGACCGTTGACCACAAAAACTAACCAACCAGTATCCTCCCGAGACCCAAGCCGAGTCTCGGGCCAGATCTTCTGGAATACATCTTCCAGATGAATCTAGATCTAAATAGGAATTCAGAAAACATCAACGATGCATTTTTCTTACAAATTCATCTAGCTCACAATTGGTTCGGTCTCATGCGGTCAAAACTGCCGCGTGTGACCGGCGCCGTGTTCAATTGAGCACACCTGTACTCTATGTGGGCATAGGGTCTCAGGAGGATATAACTTCTTACGTGGAGATTCTACTCTCACTAATGAAATGAGCGTTGCAGCTTCGTCGAGATTATCCACTGTGTATTTGTCCAGACGTTTGGTCCTCATTGATTAATGGCGATTCCATTTGTTCCACCCAAGGCAACACTGATGTCAGATTTTGCCAAAAACGTGATTCCATGATGAACAGTGCCGCAACCATGCGTGTTCTACGGGTATTGCGTCATTGGGTTTCTAAACATTCCCAAGTGAGTGGAAGTTCTTTTCCTTGCAATTTTTTTCTCAAGTTCTATCTGTGAATTATACAGAAGGTTAAACGATTGCTTCTCTCGTACGTTTCATAAAGGATTTCGAAACGGGTCCGCTTCTAAAGCAACTGACGCTAGAATTCCTCGAAGAACTGGTCAACAATGTGAACCTGCTGCCGGCTGAGCACAAGGCAGCTGCCCAGCTCCTGCAGATGATGACCAAAGATGAGAACAACACCAATAAAGTGGATCTGGATGTGTTGCTGGCTCAGCCTACAGTAAGACTATTTGCGGTGAATATGAACGACCTCATTACACTACTACATTTTCGGTGGACAGCAAAAATAATTATCTTAATTTTAAGATACCCTTTCACCTTAACTGGGAAACACTTTTCAACATTTTAATAAAACACTTTGGCGTTTGTTTGAACTAGCAGTTTCCAAGGCGGTGCAAAGAAATCCAGGAATCTTGAAAGTGTTTCCCAATTTTAAAAGAAAAATGTTTTTAGCAGAATGTTACCAAAAAAATCTATCGAAAAGAAATAGTTTTTATCTTACAACAAAATAAATCAAATATGAAAACTCGATTATGATTTCGTACAGTTCTGTATTTCCGCAACCTGTTCTTTTATTTTATTTTTGATATTTGTGCGAATTATTGCATCAATTCACGAATAATTTGCATTCACGAAACAATCAACGAAATCAATCCGTTCACGTTTAGTAAAAAATACAAATTACCTGCCTTCATTATTTGTTTCCAATTTCGCAGACAACAAGTAAAGAAAACATCGAAACCTTATCTGCACTTGAAATAGCCGAACAGATGACTCTACTAGATCACAAAATTTTCATTTCAATCCGAAGCGAGTAAGTTTTTCTATTGATGTTATAGCGCTTCTCCAATAACAGTAGTTCAACGCTTCATACACTAAAATAATGTATGTTTATATTAAAGGGAATTTTTGGGTCAAGCGTGGATGAAACAAGACAAAACGTCGAAAACGCCAAATATCTTACTAATTACTAAGAGGTTTAACGATGTAAGTATTGGCATTTCAACAAGCTTCCTCGCATGAGTATGCGTATAACAATGTGACAAATTGAATTTTAATAAATTACGAGACTGGTATTTATTTGTAGTTCAGATAAACAATATTTGTGCTATTTCAGGTGAGTCGTCTAGTTGTATCAGAAATCATCTGCCGACCGAATCTAGCGAATCGCATCTCTGTAATCGAGAAGTGGGCCGCGGTGGCTGATATTTGCCGGTGTCTGCATAACTTCAACGGGGTCCTCCAAATTTGCGCTGCCTTTGTCAACAGTTCCGTTTTCAGGTTAAAAAAGACGTGGGAAAAGGTGTCAAAAACTGTAAGCACTTCGATTTTTTAATCCTAATTGTCATTTTCTTTCTCTGCTGCGAAAAAAATTATTTTTACACACAACCCACACATCGCCGAACAGACTTTCGACTGAATAGATTCTGTTACTCTTAACATTCCTATTCACCCTAAATAAAAAAGGCAATTTTTTTTAAAACTTCAAGCCCGTGTCACACCGCAGCTAACTGAGCTCAGACTGGTTGCACGATATAATTTTTAAATAATTCAGATTGCATCAAAATAATGGATTTTAATGACCTATTTATTTGCAACAGATAAGATGAAGTAACGACAGAGGCTAATTTGGCTAAAAATAATGTTCGCTGGTGTTTATATTTCAGACGCGACAAACGGTAGACAAATTGCAAACACTAGTATCGTCTGATGGTCGTTTTAGGAATTTAAGAGAAGCTCTTCATAGGTATGGTTATATAAAACAGGTTTTAATTGTGGGGTGGGGGGATAGACATGCTATAAACATGTAGTATTAGAGACATCCAATTTCTTTACCCGCTGTTATAATTAATATAATTTTAATCTAATTTCTCCTGAAGATGTGATCCTCCTTGTATCCCCTACTTGGGAATGTACTTAACTGATTTATCATTCATCGAAGAAGGAACTCCGAATTTTACGGACGACGGCCTGCTCAATTTTTCAAAGATGAGAATGGTGAGATCTCCTCTGGACACTTTCATGTTATCACTTTTATACGGCGCGTTATTAAGCGATGCCAAAAAGTGCTATTTATCCAACTAATTGATACTTGCGTATTTTTTTAAAAACATCAAAACATCAAATAACAATTTCCTTGATTATTCCCCAGATTATTTGTTTAACTATAGGCCGAAATATGGGTTCAATTTTTTTTATACCAATCAACTGTTTCTCAGGCGTTACGTACCCCTTATGGTGCTTAGGCACTATGCGAGGGGTACGACCAGTACCCCGGGATTGAAATTATTTTTATTTTTATTATATAAATTATTATTATATAAAAAATATAAAATTCGCACACAAACTGTACAGTTGGCTTGATGGTGACGCATTAACGATAGAATTTAATCGCAAATCTGAAAGCGAGTTTGATGAATCATCGTGTAGGAAGTAACTGCTTAATCATTTAATAATGAATAATGAAAAGGGTGTATCTCTGGACAGAGTACAAAAAAGGCGACAAAAAGGTACCTTAAAATTATATTAAGGCTGTGACACAAATGAGAAACGGATATTTTATTATGCACATCAATCAATAATTTATCAATCACTAGAAAAAAACGAGATGGGTTACATTGTATTAGCAATTACATAAATTAAGTGATGTTCGCATGCAAAAAATATGTAGTGGTGACAGCACCGATATAGAAAACAAAATTTAATTGAAACTTAAAAAGCCCAAGCTAGCTTTCGAATCAGTAATCAGTCTTCAAGGGCAAATCGTGGTGACTGCTCACTCCTGCGTGGCATTTGCCCTTGAAAACGGTTCATCACTTAATTTATGTACTTACTAATACAATGTAACCGATGTCGTTTTAATTTTATTGTTTTTTTCTAATGATTGATTCAACATAATTAAATACCAGTGTCTCATTTGTATCGGTTCAACATTTCTTTGGTCTTAATATGATTTTTAGGTTACATTTAATCTGTCACCTTTTTTGTACTCTGGTCCCGAGATACACCCTTTTCATTATTGTAACGCCACAGGTGACTTTCCTACATGTTATATTATGCCCCTCACATAGTGCCTAAGCACCAAAAGGGGGTACAGAAACAACTGTTAAGATATACACTAAAGTTGGATAAACTAAAAATGGTAAAATTCTTTGTTTTCTCTTTCATTCACAAGATCGCTCACGTCATACGAGAAATCCGCCATTTTCAACAAACTCCATACAAAATCGAACTGTCTACAAAAGTAAGCCAATTTTGAATTAATTTCGTGTCTAAATGAAGAAAAAGTATCGAACAATTTGTTAGTCAGTCAAACAGTTTGACAAAAGTATAAAAGAAAACTGATTTTGACATTAGTCCATTTGAGCCACTTGCTCAGAAGTCTACTTACGGAATTATTCGATTATGCCGGAAACAAGAATTAACTTCTCTTAAAAATTTAACTACAGGTAACTAATTATTTGTTGGACACGTGTCTGCTGGTACCGGAAGACGAGCTGTACCGGATGTCGCTGAACATCGAGCCGCGTCAATCCCGTCTGAGCACGACCACGTTGCACAACACATGAACCCCAGGGTAACAAAATATATTAAGGGAAGCAACACCGATTTTGAGTTGACCATATACATTTTTACATATGCATATCAATGTCTCCAACGAATAGGTGTATAAAGTAAACAAAAAAAAATTATCTTCGAACAATTTTTTGTTTCTTTCCAGCTGCGCGGGATGTGCAATAAGCACAAGGGGCAAGGATTTTAGTCGTTCTATTCTTGATTAACACACCAATTAGCGTCGATCTTTTTTCCTCACTTAACAACGCTCTAAGACAGTCTTTATCTCTTTCTATCTATCTCTATCTCTCTATGTCATGCCTCATTCAAGTCGCCATTCATTCTTAGCACCACATTTACGGAAAGAACGCATTTATGAGCAGAGGGTTATTTTCGAATTACCTACATTGCGCAGTTGCCAATGCAACACATTTCGCCACCGATATTCAGAAACTAAAATGACGTAATTACTCAACTATAATAACTACCAACTGCACTAATGTAGTTGAATCGAGAATGGATAACCAAGAAGTCCTCTTTAAAAAAATCATCCCAAAGTTATTTCTCACTTTGAATCTTCAAGGATAATTAGTTTCGAATGTTCAGAACGCAATCCACACATTCAATTCGCATTTTAGATTATATTATAGAGATATTGTGTTGCTCAGTGTCCAAATGCACAGTTTCACTGGTATTTAATTCGGGGGGAAAAATTGTTCTCATACACGAGAAAATTGGTTAAACTAAATAGTTTTGAAGAAAAAATTATATCTGTTATTAGCAATGTTAGTTATCATGTGATAACAAATTGTTTGAATTCAAGAGAAATATTATTGTGTTTCTTGTTTTTAAATTCTATCAGAAAGACTAGCATTGATTGCTCCAGCCCACATACTAAAAAATATTTTCTATCAAAATACGTGTACATATATATATATATATCGTTTGAAATTGAAGTCGGATATATATTTTTTTTTCAAGTTGACTGAGCTCTTATTACTATGGAGCGCACTGCCAATTCCTGATCCATTAAATTAACAAATGAGGAGCAACTATTAGGAAATGATATTTAGCTGATACTGTTATTTCTGTTCGAACTTCTACTTTACAAAATACACATTCCTAGTGCAAAGGCTTTTAATTTGTGAAGGTGCGCGTTCATCAATACGTACCACCGCATTCGTTGGATCGTACTAAATAATTAGCTCGCATTTCATACAGAATTGCGCGATTCAATATGCCCTCGGATGCCTTGGACAACAACGATCGAACTAGGCTACGTCACTCATAATCATCTATTTTAAACCTAACATACATTAAACCGATCGCCTATTGATCACTCGATGACGCTTATTTCGACTATTCCTTCGCCGACTTTATGGCGATACCTCTATTTTGTACGTAATAGTGCGTTAGTCTATCTGTCGTAGCAATACTTCAATTGACTGTGTTGGGTTTTTAAAAAAAAACAAATGGAAATTTTTCTGGTGACGTCCATTTTGTCATAGAGGTATTTAACTAAGTCTACCGTTAATCACTCGCTCAGGCAGGATTTTATGTTGCGGAACAGACTGATGAAAACTTTTATTAGAAGCCATTTTTTAACAGTGCAAATGCTAATTGGACACGCATTAGGCGCGCGAATTGTCAATCAGGAACATAAATGAGTCATTAATAATTTTAAGATTTAAAAAGAAATTCTTGTGAGTGGTTCATTTTGCTAATTGCAGAAGTCTGCACTTTGTTCCCAAAAAGGCAGGAATAAAATGTGATAATCCTAAGCAACTCAAAATTAAACTTGAAACTATAGCTTAAGGTGAATTGTATGGGGAGGGTGGAGAGTTAAAAGATTAAGTAAAACCTCGTAATAGCTTCTGTAATATCGCCACGCAGACACACCACAATATCAAATTAATTAGAATACCTATTTATATCGATTGCACCGACTTTAACTGAGTTACAGGTGGCGCTTTAAAATTAACACATAATTCAATCGACACATTTCAGTCGTGAATGTGTAAACTGGGAAGGTGTTCAGGTATTTTTTTTATAGAATTCTTTTGATATCGCGTTCATTAATTCTTTACCGGCTTTGCTTTTGACTCAACAAACTATATGGGCTTTCAATGGCGGTTATTTTGTAATAAAAAACCTAGCGCTTTGCAAAATTTGCTATTACATAGATAATCTAGTCTGCAGTTTGTGGTAAACATTGTATCAAAAAAATCGTTTTATATTTAGAAACTGATTGACATTTTAGTTTACTATTGCTTATCCATGTCATTATAGTTTACAATAGCTTCACGATTTAAAAAATAGTAACTTATATTTATTTGATGATGTTGTTGGGCACTTGGCAGCGTAGGCCAACTGTTCTGTTTATTAGTGAATACTGATTTGTTTAAACAAATAATTGAAATAGACTAAAGGCGGTTCTTCGTTCTTGTACATTTCAGCTGAAATTCGAAATTTATGGTGTAAAATCTTTCAAATGTTATATTAATTCATCTGAAACTTTTTCACTCTAAAAATTATAACTGTAGTGTTTTGTTGTTGTCTTGTTTTTACCAGATTTCATCCAATATCCTTAGCAGCAGTATAAATTTTTTGGGCACATTTTGAACAAGTCGGTTCAATGAATATTGCCCAGATCAGGTGCAAACTAAATAATTCAGCCTTCCAGCCCTTCCTAATAATGTGTTCTTCTAAAACCAGGTATTGGAATTCACGAAAAAATTACTTATTAAGATTTTCTGTCCGTGTCACTCGTAAAAATATATGCATCAAAAAGAATATTGGAATATAAAAAATATTGGACCATCCTTTCGTCCTTTAAAATACAGTGTTGCAATCGTAAATACATTGCAATAATGGGTAGACAAATAAATGCGTAAATAATATGAAGTCCCCACCACACGCATTACTACATTTAGCATAACAATTAAATGTTCTGTAATTTTTCGGTTTTCCAATTCCACACTCACAACAAAGGACTCACATGAATATCACATACAAAACACTCCCAGGACTGTCAAAAGTGGTATTCCCAAATTGACAAAAATTCGTTCGGTGACTTGGGTCGCATTGAGAACGACCAAAGCATCACTAGCGGCAAACCGTAGGTGACGTTTGTGCAAACGTTCAAGGGAAATTGCAACAAGTTGATAGTTTTCTCAAGCTTGTGATGAAATTTTGTCTGTACAGTCTGCATCTTCCTCAGCAGCAAATGTTTATCAACATAACGACATTGTGAATGTAAATAAAATGTATGATAATAGTATATGGAATTATTTTTTTCTTTTTCATCTCCGGATTAAATTCTTAACTCAGACGAATTGGTATCGGTTTTCCATTTGGTAATATCTTTAATTGTTTAAATAAAACGAAAAAGATCAACTAAGCACTTCGGTGCCACTCGCAATTATAGCATTCGGATACCCCGTCTTAAAACACATAGTGGATCGGCTAACATTGGAAGCTAAATCTTTCAAATATTTTTATCTGATGTTTCACCTATCGTTGCGAAATATGATTAAAACGACCACAGAATAGACAATACAAATTAATGGAAATTCGTTTTAATAATAAGTCATAGATGTGCAACTAATATTTTTATTCCATGCAAAACTCAAAACGAAAACATTTTCGATTTATCTTTAAACGTTGAATATATTCAACAAATTGTTATTCATCAAATGGTAAATAACAAGAGAAAATATCTGTATCGCAAATTAAAATCCTTCCATCTTACGTCCACTTGGTCTAGAACTCTTTCGAGCAGATGACTGAACTCTGCTAACTGAGAGCCTGGACGAAAGACCTGTGCCGCCAATTGGCTGACTGGACGGTATGAACTCACTGAGCGCTTGAGAACCGAGATCGCAGAGTGAATCCTGGCTGAAACTAAACCGCCGTTGTGGTTTGTCAACTGGTTCTGACGGCACAGCGAAGCCCTGCGACGCGCTATCCGGATGAAACGACTGACCTTGGTCATTGCTGGAATGCTCGGTTGACTGGTGGCTATAATCGTCCATGACACTGACAGCGTCTACTTCACTCGTGCCCGAACTTGCAGCAGATGTTTTTTCATTGTGACGCTGCTGCGTCTAAAAACACACGAATACAAAGACAGACGTTAGGAAGGAGAAACAAAGTAGCATAGAATGCAACTTGCTTATAGAGTTCGCATTTCGTATGATGCTCCCCTGAATTAGCGTGTCATTCAACAACCTTTACAGACGTCATATTTTGTAAAGGAGTTCCAAAAGAAATCATTCATAGGAATGTTTGGAATGTTAGTTCAACATTTTCAAAACATTATGCCTTTTGGGGCAACCTGTTTGAAAACGTACACACAATTGTAGATGTATTACTACTTTAAGTGGCACCATCAATTACAATTTTAAAATATTCTAATTACGCCATAAAGTCGTATCGCCCTGCTGTTACACACGAAGGCAATACTTATTTCAAGAAATCAACATACTCGACTTTGAGATTGATTTTGATCATCGTCATGATTCCACTCGCTCAAAATCTCTCGCATCAGATTGTCATTGTTGCTACTGAAAACATCTAGCGAAGTTGGTGCGGGATTGTCTGTTTCTATGTCGAATTGCTCCGTGCCATACACTGGCGCCTGACATTCGGTAAGTAGTCCTTGCTGAAATGAGAAAATGCAACAAATATGTCACAATCAGGCGAAATAGCAATTTTATAAAATTTAATTGACTTCAGACCGAAAAATGAAGCAAAAATATTAGCTTCGGCGAATTTACGAGAATATCTTATTGGTCCCAATCTGTCATTTTGATAAAATAAGTAAACATAATGAATAGATCGGGTTCATGTCATTAACAAGTTACACTCACTTGATCTGCAATCTCCTGCAGCTTATCTGGTGACATGTTTTCGTTTTCACTCGGGCGAGACGACGATGATTCAGCCCTCACCCTGACGGTACCTTCATCGTCCACGTATCGGCACCAGCCCATCATGTCTGTAACATCATTAATTTAGAAATGTAGAACTCATAGAGCAAACAAGAATTAATCAGCTTTTCTCTGAATGCAGTACACTGGACAGTTTCGTTACTCGATCACCAAATAATACTGGTAGATTTATCGACATTGTTAATTGACTCATACTGCAACTCCTATTTCACCAGAGTGCGTCGACAGTGGAATAGCCTTAAGGAGTCTCAAGTCAAAAGCCTGTTAGGATAGGACAACCACACCTTTGTCCTTAACTGGTTGTTCGACCCCCGTCATAGGTCCCATCCGGGGCTGCTCGTGGGTAAATATTGCAATCGTAATTGTAATTAAACTCATTCATAAATAAGCGTACAATTTAGTGCACAAATTAGAAATTAAAAAAATGATTTTGACGATGCATCCAGCAAAAAAATTATAATGGCAAACCGGGAGAGGGTGAATTCGGGACAGCACCGAATGAAAGACGAACCGAGTGGCGAACTCGTTTTTTATAATAGTATTTTACTATTATTTACTTAGAACTGGTAATTGCGAAAAATAGTTTCGAATAGACCGGGAGTTGAACCACGGATCTTTGGATTGCCGGTCCAGTGCTCTACCAATTGAGCTATCGATCTGACACACGCAATTATCAGTCCGTGTGCACACGCCAATGAAGCACACTTTACATTTATGTCAGCTCAATTTAATATCATTCTCATATTCAAAATCAATTCAATTCAAAATCTTTCTAATAATGGCAAACGGTGACTGTTTGCTGCATTCAGTTAGTGGCATTTAATTGGACGAAGAACGAGTGGTAAAAAAGAGCACCAACCATTCATGATGTTGACCGACATCACCTTCTTTCTGAACGCGTGGCTGTCTTCGGCTCTTTCCTTGAAGAGTGGCTTGAGCGCCCGATGGATCCAGGTGACGGCCCGTTCGGAGTTGACTTCGTCCAGCTCGTAGGGTGAAAGCTGGGGGTGGAAACAGCAGCCTAGATTTTTGGGTCGACAGTCGTCGTCGAAAACCGTGTCAGAAAAGTCCTGGTAAAAAACGTCGCCGCACTCGGTCTGCTGCAGAACGGTAAGGTGACCGTCGTCCGTCGACACGCAGCGCAACCCCTCTGGGCGCGCGTTGGTGCGCGTCATGCTCAGCAAGTTGATGAGCTGGCCGTTATAAACCAGCGCGTCGACAAAGTCGCTTGGCGTGGAAATATGGACGGTGGGCGTCAGAGAAATAGTCTCAGTCTGATCAGTGTGCTGTGTGCTGAAGAGTGCTACCTTGCGGGACTCTCGCGACGTTAGCACGATCGCCTCGTACATATGGGATGAGTTGGACTTGTAGGTGGCGGAATGGCAGTAGGTCGGCTTGCCCTGTAGTTGATGTTTCCAAACTAAAACCTGAAGCCAAGGTATCGCATTAAGAAGGGGCATGAGCTAGAAAGCGGCGATAGGTGGCATTAAATTTTGCTAGAGCTTCTAGGAGAGCTTCAGGTCAACTGAAGTGTTATTCATATGACCATTGTACACATGCGACGAACCGAAGAATCAATGCAAAATGTAATTAAATACAGAACTCTGTAGAACTTACTGGACTTCCAGGATAGCGCGTGTCAAACATGGTAAGTTGATAATCGCTTGCAGCGTAGTGCAAATATGGACTCACTAGACTAGCGGCCACGGTCTGGATTTTTTCCCTATCGTAAAACAGTTTATACCCTGCCGTATGCAGCAAGGTCTTGGTCGACTGCCAGCCTACCTGGGATTACAAGATGATTTAGAAAAATTCGTTACTTGATTAAAAATATGTTGCGAAGAAAATAAATTAATACGTATGCCACATTCGAAGGATTCAATAATATTCAAACACGAAAGTCCAGTACTTACTCTCGTGTCTTTCAATATAATATGACTGTCACTGGCAAACAGAAAGGTCCTGGGTGTGCTTGAAAACTTGCAAGACCATTTCCTGTCCTGAATGTCCGGATTAGAACCAATCATTTGATTGCAAAGCGGATCTCTGGTGGAGGGATGTGAGTAAATTTAATTAATTTTCAGTCGAAAATGCCATTTACATGTATAATGTAACAACGTGCCAAACTCGAAAGCTTACTTCCGTTCCACATTGCACAAGCTGAAGGCACCGTTCGCTGATATGAACACATATTCACTAGGAATGTGCGAGCTGAAAAATAAGACAACAATTTGTCTCTTTAAGTTCAACATATATTGAAAGAAATCAATGGTCATCTCCAACTTGACGCAATTTAAACAATGATTAATTTAAAACGGATAAAACATTTTGTTAACGTAAACAGTAGACTTCAGTTTGTGGTCACTTTTTAATGACCGAAAACATGGCATCCCAAGTTCAAAAATGCAAATTCAAACATTTCTGTTTAAACTTGATCAAATCATAAAAATTAAAAGATGCCAGTGCCAATCTAAGGAAAATGTGAACAGCACAGGCACTGCTGTGCGTGCATTGCTTGTAAATTTTGGGGCGTTCGGGAATATGACCGACAACGAAATAAACTCTAGAAATATTCATACACCACCTAAAGCAAAAATCTGTGACCTCTTGAGCGTGGCCTTTGATTTCTTGAGCATCGAAAAGCTCTTTATGCTTATCCGGATCCATATTTAAAGTTCCCACTTCCAGCTTGCCGGAAAACCGTGTAGCACAAAATACTAAATGAAAAATGAATAACTATTGATTATTAATTGCTGGATAAATATCATAATTAAATTATTGAATCTGTGTGATTTTTCTAAAAATAACAGAAACAATTTGGAAAATTTGAATTGTTGAATTGAAAAAGTTATTTGGCAATGCCGATACCGGCAACCGATGACCGACAAGCCCGATACATTATCGGTTTGCCGATCCACACTTATTGTCGACTAGCCAAAAACTGGTACGTTGGGAGATTTTAAAGATAAATTTAAAAAATACATCTTGTTACATTTGTCTTGTATCCGTCTACGTTTTGGGGCATCAATTTAAAAAAAAATTAATTGAACACGGCAGGCTGTGGGAAGGCCAGGATTGAAAACCCGGTTAAAAAGTTAATTTAATATTGACAACTTGTGATAACGCGAAATTACCTTTTTCCTGAACTTGACTCGTGGCTACTTGAAATATTTTTTGTGAAAACTTGTGGACACGGGATAAATCAGGATTTGACACCAAATACGGGGATTTGGCATTTACCATGACAGGTGTGCATACTAAAATAATGATTGAAAAATGAAAAATTAATAAGTTTATGCAAATTGTCAAATCAAAGAGCGCATTAATTACATTTCGCAAGACTAAATTTTTTTCTTTTTCTTTTTCCATCAACTGTAGTCAACCGCACTACAAGCCTTACGTCCCCCTCATAGTGCTTAGGCACTGTGCGAGGGGGAACGACCAGTACCCCGAGATCGAAACTTTCGAGAGCCCGCGCCGGGAATCGAACCCGGGACCGCCGAGCCACAGCCAGTAGCAATACCGACTGGGCTACGACGCAATGGAGTACCGGTAAATTGTAATAGAAATCTTGTAATATACTACTTGCCAAGCTGGTTCAACATTTGACCAGATGAATGAAGAAGAAATCCAGTTGAATTATTCTTTGCTTGGTAATGAACACCTCCACCATTGAAATATAGTTGATCGATATACTAAAGCAATAATTTTTTTAAAAAACGCTTCATTAATAAATAGCTTGCACCTAGCCGCAAACAGAATTGTTTAATTGTAGCAAAAGTACAAAACCATTAAAAAGAGACTCGATAATATCAAGCATATCACACCAAGCATATCGAAAATAGCGCACTCAATTTTAAATTTTAATAAATTCAGAGAACTACCTTATCATTCGACGTAAAATCTTCCGGAATGCGCGATGCCATTTTCAACACTATTTCTGGAGGGTCCAGTTGCTTGAAGTCCTTATGTCGTAAATGGTTTAAAGTTTGCTTCATTCTCATCTTGAACTTGGAGTCCTTTTTGATAGTTTATATGAATGAATAACCAGAAATTTCTCTCGCCCGAAAAATTCCGAAGGTGTCGGCCGGAATCGAAACCGCGATCACCACGAGGAAAATACGCTAGCCTCTCGACCACTCGACACCTCTGAAAACTTCAGGAGAAAGATGCATTTTGACAGGTTAGGAGAATTTACTCCTAACAATTTTTTTTAAGTATTTCACAAACCAGTATTTAAAAACAATAAAATGAAACTTGGAATTGCTCAAATTTGTCAAACTGATAACTACACTGAAAACACAAGTTTACACCATACCAACCCTTTTGGCACTTCTGATAACGAAACCCTGATACTGATTCCAATCTTCTTTACCCGGAATGAGAACTTTGGCTTTGTCCGTCAAATTCTTTCGTATGTTGACTGGAATGGCATAAACATTTTTTATTTTAGATTAGATTATCGCCCCGCCGTGGCATTATGTCGATTTCTGTAGGTGTGGGCATGGTTTTATGAAGCATCTGATCCCTAGGCCTATAGTAAATGAGAATTCAATCATGTAGCTTGAGCTTGGGGCCTCATGTCACATTCCTGCGCTGCAAGTGAGTGCTTCTGGCCTTTCATTATAACGGTGACATTCGTAACTGCTCCAAGCTACGAGTGGTAATTGTTTCCGTGATCTCCGCGCCACTCACAAAGTATATTCAAAAAGTTATACCCACTCACATTTTGTGTTCGGTGGAAGGAATGGAAGAGCACATATGCTGGCTTCCAACAGAACGTTGCTGAACGTTTTCACAGGATACACCATAGTTTCGTAATCGGTACTGTCAACATTTAACGCAACACCCACATTGCCCATGTCCGGGATCATGGCAGGGTCAATACGAGACGAAGTCAAACATGCTTCGCGCCACATGGGCACAAAGGTTCTGAGTGCAGTCGGCCGACTCGAATGTTCCATGTTTAGCAGCAATGTACTTAACAGTTGTTGATACTAAACGTGCCAGTGTGTACAGTGTATCCGATACTTCTCGCCAACGCGCTGCCAAAAAATGAGATTAATTTTAGATGACATTTGTTACGCTACAATGCGCCATGGAAGCCGCCATTTTGTTCGAGCGTGTGACGTCAATCTTTGGTACCAACTACGTGTATCTAACATCGACGAGCCTAAAACCGCTTTTTGAATGAAAAGTCGTTATTTTATAAGAAAGATGAATATATTTTAATTAGCATAGTTACTAATGTCAATTATGCATGTGTGCCATTAGGTAGTCATGATTATATTTTGATTTATTAGTTATACTTATATTTGACTATCCCATCTGACATCAATCCGTAAATTTGTATGGACAAAGTGGCGAAGAGGGTCTGTTTGTTTTGTGTGTTTTGTCATAGGAATAGAAACAAAAGTAAGCCGAAAAATAAGTAATTTACATTGAAATCATTGTTCTTCGATTTTGCGAATGTCCAAGTTCATTATTTGTCAGCAACATCGGTCGCGAACGGATCCCAACTCGCACGAAAGACCTCCCACGCATAGGGCCTAAAGCAGTAGCCATGGACACTGGCACATAAGCCGCGCTCTATGCGCTGAACTCGTGCATCTTGTTCAATGATTCAATCGAATGACAGGTTTAGCGATGTATCTCGGTTCGGTTGATTGAGAAGAAAATATATTAGATTTGAATCTGGTTTCAGGGGGAGGTGGCTTTTGTCTTCGTTCGGTTGGGCCTAGGGTCTTATAAGATATTTTGGGACCTACGCCTATTTGGTGAATGACTACCTCCCTGCGGGTAATCCAAGAACAATTGTGTTTTGCTCTCACATCTTGTTTAACCAAGCTCTTGGCCTACGCACATTCATTCGTTTCATGAACGTGCAGCTTCCAATTTGGCGACTCTTCAGAAGTGTTCTTCGCACTTCCAATAAGAATCGCGCGAACGGTCAAATATCAAGCTGAACGAATCTAGAAGATAAAATTCTTATGACCTTATTAGAAAGATCACAAGCCAACAATTGTCTAGAACCCAAACCTTCGGAGAGAATATTGGAATGCATGTAGGATGGTGAAGGCTCATCTACCAATTTAAGGCACATACATCAACTTTTGTTGTGGACTACCGCACTGCTTACCAATTTAAACCCTTCTCAGATGCATATTTACCTGTGTCATGACTTAAGTTGTCAGAAATCACATATTGCGATTATCTTTTTCTAATTTGTGCGTTTTTCTCAATAATTCCAGGTTCAAGAGCATGCCAATCATTAGCTGATCGATTACCCACTCCATGCGCTATCCAATAGCCGCCTCCGAGTGACTGCCAGCAGAGGGTCGGACAAATGAAGAAGGCCAAGTACCCGTGGCAGGTGAAAGGCGAGGGCCGCAACAACGGACTGGCGGCTCGACGATTTGAGAAGGGACAACGACAGTGGACCAGCAGCAACAACAACGAGGAGCTGTGTCCGGACGCCGAGGGCAACGAGTGCGGTGTCAGCGGATCCAGCCGTGACCCGACCGTCTCCACCTCCGAACCCCGATGCGGTGACGGTGGCGAACGGACTGACGACACCATTTCGGAGGACGACAATCACGCCGTGCTCATCGAGATCGATGCCAACTCGGACTCGCCCTGCCTGCACCGTCAACAGGACGGCGAATCGGCCCCGAGTCGCGATCAGCAATCGCCGGACATCGCCGCAGTCACCGCCACCAGCAATGGCAGCGCGTTGCGGGCACCGCCGCAAACCGCTCTGCGGCGTTGGCAGTCCAAGCAACTGGCGCAAGGTATCATTGACAACGCCATCAACAAGGTGCTGGGTGATCTGAGTTTCCCGCCGTTCCAAAATGAGGGCTCTCCTTTGGCCCTGGGTGATCCCACCTGGGACAGCTACCTCAATCCGTTGAACATCGAGAATGAAGGGGTGGCCGAGGCCATCCGACAGCAGGGGCTGCAACGACGACGCTACACGTCGCAACGAGCTCTAGCGACGGCGGTGTCGTCACCTCACCAGTCTGAAGATGTCGACGGGCAGAACAAGAGACTGCGTGTGTCCGCTTCTGAGGAGGAGAATGTAGGAATCACTGACGTCGAAACCACCGGAAGTGGTTCAACGTCCGCGTCCAGTGCGCAAGATACTGATTCCACACCGCCTGTTAATGTTTCCAATTTGTTGGGAGCAACGAAAGGGGTAGCTTCCACAGAACCCGCGATGATGGATTGCTCGAGTGACGCCCCCCTCGAACCCCCTGAGTGTCCCTTGATGCCGCCGGAAGAACTCCTCGATACAGCTGTCTCGTATGCAATCACGCATCGAGGTCTGGGAGTTTTGCCCGTGCAGGAGTGACATCACACCCTACTCTTGGGAGAGGGGACCAATCATTAAACCTGTTTACGCGCATTCTATTTAAGAAGCACGGCCGGGTTTCCCTACCTTCGCTGGGTGTTGATTTATTCAATGCCATCAATGCTACTCTGGGCCATAACTATATGTAGTGTTTTTAATGCGTGCTTCTTACGTTTCGGTACCGCCTCAAACCTCAATGGGATTTTAATTTTAAACTTGATCAGTGACTTGTGTGTGTGTAAATCGTTCGTCGAGAGGAAGTCCCTTTTAATATGACATTTTGTCTTGTACCGTTAATGGAAGAGTGGATTTTTTAACAATTAAATTGTTTCTCCGATACATCAATTCGATATTCATTTGATCTGAATTTACGTGTTTACGACTTGGTGTTTCTTGCAACTTTGCGTTATCAGGATGCGTATAATCCGAAAACAAATCCTCAGATCTAATAAAAATGTGAACTCCAAATGCAAATCATAGGGTTTGTTCATATGAATTGTAATTTTTAAAAAGTAAACAAAATACAAAAATATATCTATTAAAATCCTGTTTATTAAATCAATAAATTATTCTCTTCGACCAGTGCACTAACCATTTTAATTGGCAAGCCCTGAGAATGCTTAAGATTGGATTACAAATTTTAAATTATAAAAATGATAACCTTTTAGCAATTTTTAATTTGTATTAAAAGTAAATATCGTAATTTTGGGAAATTCTGTAGATTTTCTATTTCATATTCCATTCCACAAATAGATATTCCACTGGCTCCATAGCCAAAATAGAAACTGTACAATCCAGAGACGGTTAATGGGAGCGACATGTACAAGAAAACGAGGGCGGCCGACACCTTCTGAATTTTTCGGGCGAGAGAATTTTCCTTAACGCGCCTTCTTTCGGAATAGAAGTAAAATCAGACCCCTTTCCTTTCCTAGGCAGCCTAGGTTAGGCAAAATTTCCAGGTCGCCCTCTGGGTTTTTTAAATTTAAAATGTTAAAATCACCGGTGCACCCACTTAACAAACATTCATTACAAGAAAACGAGGAGTTGAAAATACGATTTGCTGCAGGAATCTACGCACAGACATCCCAATAAATTATTTACATTCCGTTGTAAGCGGGACCGCCACCTCCCTCTGGTACCACCCAATTGATGTTCTGACTCGGGTCCTTGATATCACATGTTTTGCAATGAATGCAGTTCTGGGCGTTGATTTGCAATTTCTGTCCTTTACCGTCTTCAGTAGGCACGAATTCGTAGACTCCTAGTTAAAAGAAAAAATATAATTTTGCAACAAATTTTGTACTGGATGTTATAACATTGTGAACACCAAAATTATTTCACCAAAATAAATTTCATAAAAACGTAAAAATTCATAACAAATGCCAGCAAACAAATTTGTGAAGATAAAAAATTAACCTGCGGGGCAGAATCGCTGCTCAGGACCATCGAATACACTTAAATTTTGTGACACCGGTACACCGTCATCCTTTAAGGTGAGATGTGCCGGTTGGTCAGACTCGTGGTTGGTTCCAGTAAGGGCGACGGATGTTAACAAATCGAAACTAATTTTTCCATCCGGTTTCGGGTATTCGATTGGGGTGCACTCTGACGCAGGCTTAAGTTTCTTGGCGTCGGCTCCTACGAATCAAAATTACGCAATATATATATATACTTGCATATATTATGTATATTAGCCAATGTCACGAAACTTTTATAATTACTCAAAAATATTTATGAATTTAAAAGTGGACAAACCACCATGGGATAAGGTCCACGGTTCCAGACCCCGCAGCACCATGTAGAAGATGCCGGAATAGACCATTCCACCATATAGACCGAATGTGCTGTGAAACGATGGGCGAACGTTGCGTACAGAGTACAGCTCCTTGAAGATCCAACTCTCCTTGATTCTCTCTTCGTAACTTAAAGGATTCACACCTGCATAAACAATGTTTGATTCTTATTTATGAAACCTTGACACAGATGTCACATCTGTCACAAAAATTATTCACAAATTATTATATATTTTTACCGATGTGTTATCGCAACTTGCAATCAATTTACAGTGCGAATAAAAATCAAGTCCGCCATTTCTTGTTTAACATTGGTTTACAATTTACACCTTTCTTGAGACAAAAAGGTTAGACAGAACACATTTGGGGAAAAACATAGGCATTTTCATTGATCGTTCATTCAACTAACCGACTGTTTCGGATTTTCGATTTTCATCGTAGATGGTCTCGAATATACTTTCGGCTGCGAGCATTCCGGATTTCATGGCGTAGTGGGTGCCCTTAATTTTCGGAACATTCATAAAACCCGACGAACAGCCAATGAGACAGCCACCAGGAAACGTCAATTTTGGAATTGACTGGAACCAGAAAAATAACCACAATCATTTGTACGGTCATGCACTATATCACAAGACAAATCAGATTCACGAGAGAAAACCCAAGAACAAATTAGTAAGCATACACCAACAAAAAAAGTTGCCCACCATAGAGTACGTACCTGCATGCCACCCTCGTTAAGGGCCCTCGCACCGTACGCGATTCGGTTACCACCTTCGAAGACTGACTTGACCGACGGATGATGCTTGAATCGCTGGAACTCGCGAAACGGGTTGAGGTAAGGGTTGGCGTAATCCAAACCCACCACCAAACCGACAGCAACCAATGGAGTATCTTCGTTGAGGTGATATAGGAACGAACCACCATACGTTTTGTAATCCTGCCCAAATCAGATTACGATTTATATTGGCAAGATAATTTCCAGCGATTGCTTCATTTGAAGTTGCAATGAAATTATGCATGCTTCCAGATCAAGGAATCCCTCTGTGTATGCGTACAATCTATCTGGGGAGCCTCTCAAGATTGTTCACCAGTACAAATATTTGGGTCTGCAAATGACTCCTAAGCTAACATGGAAAACCCAGATACAAAAGATGACTGGTTCAGCGAATGCTAGGCTTAGGTTTGTCCAAAGTGTTTTGAAGGGGTGTCCAAGTAACGTTAAGTCAGTGGCTTATTTTTCTTTAGTCAAACCTTCGCTTGAATACTGTAGCACCGTTTGGGATCCTCACCAGATGAGGCCAAAAGTGGCAGCACTACAATCAAATAAAATCTTCTTACCAGTGGCCATCCCACGGTGTGCTCCACAGTGCCCGGTCGGTGCTTCGCAGGGTCAATTTCCCACAACTCCTTGAGCCCAATGCCATAACTTTGGGGTTCGCAGTTCTCTCGCAGGTTGAAGCGCCGGAAAAGTTGCTTAGCCAGGTGGCCATGGCAGCCTTCGGAGAATATTGTGCACTTGGCATGAAGCTCCATTCCCCGTTGGAAAGAATCCTACAGGACAAAATTTGAAGGTGAGCCATAATGTTGCGCTGTTTGTAAGATAATTTGAAGCATAATAAACATTTATAACCACATTTTGATTTTCACACTAACCATAATTTATAAATGGAACGAGACATTATAAATGGTTCATAAACATAAATTAACATTATTTTGACAAAACCAATTTCTCTGTCTATTCAGATGGATGCGAGATGATTCCGACCTTAGGAGATCCATCTTTGGCGATCCCGACATCATTGGTAGCGATTCCTTTCACGCTCCCGTCTTCGTGAAATAATATCTGGAAGCATGAACGAAAATGTTAAATAGAAAAATTCTTACGACCATAAAGATTCCAGATAATAAAGCAACAATATTAAACACGTTTAGAAACAGCGAATCTTATTACTTCGCTAGCAGCACATCCGGGGTAAATTTCCACGCCTGAGCTCTCTGCCTGCTCACCCAACCACCGGACCAAGTTGCCTAGGCGAACCACATAGTTGCCGTGATTGTTCATAGGCATTCCTGCAATTAAAAGAGAACAAAAAGTCATAACATAATATAGATCTGAATATGCATTGGGAAGGAAAAAGACATCTATGTACATACCAGGGAGGATTGGTATAGAAATCCTAGATTTCTCAGTCAAAAAACCAAACTTGTCTATTTTTACGGGTGTATTTAGAGGAGCCTGAAAATGGAAACAGTAAAGGTAATGTGAAATAATAACGCTATAATTTGTGCAGTTCTGAACTTTCACGTAAATCGAAACTCACGTAAACTTCCTCAATAAATTCAATAAATAAACAAATATAGGGACTTGTATTTACTCTATGGATAAATCATAAATCAATAGGAAACTATTTCTAACAATCGAACAATGTTATTATAGGATAATATGAACTTCAAAGTTGCCTATCATAGTTTGTAACGGTGATCAATTTATCTCACTCCTTTTGCTTGCCAATCAGGAATGAGTTCGTTCAATGCACGTGGTTCGATGCAAGCCCCCGATAGGATGTGCGCACCTACAATAATAACAAATATATCAACGCAAGTTCAATTTCGTCAAATGAATAACGAAAAATGCATGAAACAGTATTTCTTTTTCGGCGTATCAGACATAGGCGAGAGCTCCTACAGCGTGCCAAACCGCGGACGACACGCCTATAGAGACGGCACACAAGAATTCATATACACTTGTATGAATACCTATTTCCGAAGCCTTCTCGACCAGGCACACGCGGAACTCGTCCCTGCCCTGATCGGCTGCCAGCTGTTTGAGTCGAATAGCGGCAGACATCCCAGCTGGTCCACCACCCACAATCACGACATCCACTTCGTCCACTTCCCGCTTCATGTCCATATCTGAAATCAAGAGAACACATATATTTGGTATGTTTTTTTTGTTGTTGTTTCCAATCAACTGTAGTCAACCGCACTACAGGCGTTACGTCCCCCTCGTGGTGCTTACGCACTGTGCGAGGGGGAACGACCAGTACCCCGGGATCGAAATTTTCGAGAGCCCGCGCCGGGAATCG
>JAQGBY010001552.1:0-28522 GCA_034698785.1 Mycogona germanica | reverse complement strand
AGCACCATGAGGGGGACGTAAGGCCTGTAGTGCGGTTGACTACAGTTGATGGAAACTAAAAAAAAAAAAAAAAAAAAAAATCCGTCGTAGCGTTATAACTAAAGCTGTTTGGAATTTGCTGTTTCCCAACATTTTGACTTTCTGTTTGTGACTGTCGCGGATTGCATCGGCGACGGTCGCGAGGTTTATGTGGGCGGCGCCGCATTTTTGAAACCGCGTACCGTTTTTATGAGTGTTATCTTTTTAGTGCGACCGTGAACTTACACAGTATTGCAAGACCCTGTGCTGCGGCTCTAAAGTGTGGCTCAAGTGACAGGACTTTCCATTTAGGTGTCGCAATTCGAGAACCGTGGTTTCTGGCGTGGGACTGTTTGGGTGAGGGCTCTCCATCACGCTCTGCACATTGTGAACACGTATCGATTCCGTGAATCGCGCCCACCCGATCATCACCACCGTCCTCCCGATTTCCAGACGTGGTGTCTTATGACTAACCACTATCAGAACAATAAATACACAAAATTCTGGAACACCAAACTACAGATTCGAATTTCAGGAAACTGTTGGCATTTAAATATTTTGTCCATGCAAAAATAATGTTGGATCGGACATTAAGAGTTGGTGAAAATGTCAAGTTTATTTATCTGATCGAGCAACTTGAAATTAATTTTTGCTTAATCTAACGTCACCAGTGCTAGAATTTTTTTAAAAGAATAATCGACTGCGTTTTTAATATTCTTGTCTTCGACTTGTTTCGCTCGCTGATGGTCATAAAGCGACTGCTCCTCCATAAGGGTCAGGTGACACATACACGGTTATACTTTGTACAGAATAACGGTGTCACATTACGATGAGCTGTAGTCGCCTTTAGCGCAGTTTTGCTTCCTTCCATTGCTTTGACAGCGCGCATTGGTTGTTCTCGGGAATGACTTTTGGCGCACCCACTTCTGGTTCCTCCTTGCGTTAAATCCTTCTGAGCTGTAAGCGGTAATACTAAGTAAAAAATTTCTAGAAAGTACTTTGTGACGTTCGTTGTTACAACCTTCACATCACGGGACGGTAAATGAGTCAAATGATTGTGCTGGGTGTGACCAAATGACGTGTGTGAGAGCTTGAACTCGATTGATGGAACTCAATTCGAGTTTGCCTTTTCGTCTCTCTTTTTCGATGTGGTGGCGTCACGTCATTCTTACATCATTCGTTACGTTACATCTCTTGTACTTGGAATCGTTGAACTTACGTCACGTAACGTCACGCAAGTAAGTTTTAGAAGCTGTGTGGGAGGGACAATTAAGCAAAACTTTTTTATCCATTTAAAATTGTTTTTCTTGTGATCATAGAAACAAAATTGTTTTAAGAAGTGTCACTTAATTGCCCTATCTTTGTTTCACCAGAAAGTGGGTTTTGCACACTCGCAGAGTTGTGAGATATTTTCGCGTAGGTCAATTCCGGGGCGTTCTACATTCTTCTGTATTTTAATTTGTTTTCTGAAAACTTGACAATACAATGTCCATTTCTTATCCTCCCTCGGCCACGTCATCAGTGGGACGTTACTTGGGTGGCCGAATTGAAAGTGGAATACAAAAAATACCAAGCCATAATTTATCACTGTCCTTGCTGGCATCGAAGTCAGATGGCACCCCCACTAACTAGCATTTTGAGCATTTGAAAAATATTTTTCGGTGGAAACTCGTTACGTCCGTTACTTGGTCGGCCCACGCCAACGATTCAAAAGAAGACTTATGGAGGGAGGAGGTGGTCGATTTGGAACAAAAATAAATACCACAAATACTTATTTCACGGTCAACTTACCACATCCTAACCTAGTAATACTTTCAGTTTATCCTCCTGAGACCCTCACCATGCCGCGGTTTTCTTTTTTGTGAAAGTATTCATGAGTGGAACATGTACCCAAATTTGGCGAATAAAAAAAATCTGTTTCAAAATGATAAATTTTAAAATCGAGTCCACTTCAAACATCATACAACATCTATTCGCCGATATCGTGATCCACGCTGGGTGGATCAGAGACAATGTCGCGTGTCAACAATTTAAATTAAATCTTAATTACCCCTTTTTAATTGATTGAATTTGGGGATGTTGAAGTCGAGGTGTGGGGGGGGGGTCTCGGGAGGATGTTTCTGGAACAGGATACAATTTATTTTGTTTTGTCTAACTACTATTGGCCAGATATTAAATATCTTGCGTCGTGGGTCGAGTCGGTGAGTCACCGCGCCTCCCAGTAATCGTTTGTGCTCGTGGAATTTCAATAAACAAACCCACCGCGGATCGAAAGAGAATAGAATGGCCGACACCTTATATTCGATCAGGGAGTTGTTGGATGCCGGCGACGTTGTTAGCATGTGTGCGGCTACGTAAATATATAGACTGGTATCTCTGAACACAAATAAACAATGGTTGGCGTCTTTCACCAATATATGGAGGGTGACTGTTATTCTACGGGCTGGTGAGACTATATACCCTCTCAGATTGTGTGTGGTATTTCTTTTTGTTCGCGGTTTCCGTTCGAGTACTACGGGGGTAATTCCTAAAATAAATGATTGAGGTGAACGGGAAGTTTTACTGAACTTGACTGCACTTTTAACGTCAATATGTGTTTGATGATTAACTAGTAGTTTTATTCGCTCCACTCACAAGTCGGTCTGTACGACTTCCCGTCAATCGTCGTCATCATTGAAGGGGTGCGCCGAAAATCGAAATCGCGAAATGCACTGTAGTGTAGTGGTGCAGATTTCCGAAGATTAATATGTGCACGTAGACCGCGTTCGCAATCTGATTCTGGTTTATGTGCGTGGCTTTCGCGAAACTTATTACTTTTGGGTCAGTTAGTGGTTGTCGTGATTGCAATTTTCTCGGTTTTCAATGTCTTTCAATTTGGGTGGACGCGACAAAAATGATAAACTCGTACATTGAAGTGGACAGTAATCTGAACCAGAGAGAAACTTTCAAAATCTGGAATACGAAAACCAAATTTGAATGAGGTGACTCATTGCAACTGGTTTCGGAAACAGTTATCAACTTTGCATCCTTGGCGCCATCTGGTGAGAGACTGGTGAAACCTGACTATCAGCTTGGTGTTGGTGGCTAAATCTTGGACGTTGTGGTACAATCATGTATCTAATTGAAATGAAATATTGTTACACGTCGAGCGCATTCCAAGTTATCCTAGTGTATTTCGAACAATTAATTGACTGGCTCATTGTTTGTCTCGAAATTGTGTATTTGTTTGTCGCGAGGGATTTGAGACGAGTCCAGGACGACACCTACCGGCCTCCTCTTGCTTTTGTGGCTACATGGCCAGATTCCATCATAACATAGTTGTAGCTTCACCATAACTGGGCTCACGTTGCAGTGTATTACATGCATGAGCGGAATTCGGTATTAAAAAGAGACAAAAAAGAATAAAAAAGATGGCCGCCTGCCAAATTCTGGCTTTTAACCGCACTAATAGATGCGGGGGTCCAACGCACCGCCCCGACTCTTCTATGGGCTGCTGGGATGGTTTATGGCCCGACTGTCCGGTTGCCGGACTCTCGGACCCGCACGACTTATACGAGTCTACTACATCATGTATCTCTTCTCGGTTATGAGGGGCTATTTATTGCGACAGTTAAATTATTACTTTCATTTTTCTTGTTCTTCGTTTGAGCGCGCGTGGGTCGGGTCGCCCTGGCCTCGTTAGACACGGGGACCGGGCGGCCCCCGGTCTTCATGCCGCAATCGACTGGCATTCATCATCGCTATTATAACAAGGGGACCCGTGCTGTCTCCGCTGGACATAAAAAAATGGATGTCGTCATTGCGGCGATGTATGAGTACTCGTAGGGTTCATGGAAGCTCTCGCCAAAAATGGCCGCCATCTACGAATCAATGCATCAACTGTATGGATTGACTGCCAGTCTTATGAGGAATTTGGATTAGCCCTGACCTTTGTCCCCAGTTTCGCTAAGCAGCCATTAACTTTTTAATCCCTCTGTATTTCTTCGTCTTGGGTATTTTTTAAATGTTACAGTCTGTATATTTGAAGTTAATTTTTGAACAATTACGCAGAACAATTAATAATTAGAAACTGATGTTTTGTTTGACAATTATTAAAACTCGTTTACTCGATTTTCGGGTGACCCGTTCTGCTGGCAGTCATTTTGCACGTACACTACTACTACTAGATGGCATTGACCCGAGTTCAGAACGGAATTTTTCAGCGTCCGATAATTCTTGCTAGACGACAACTCTGGCCTCTGTGCGTGCAAACGGGGACAGAGGCCATTACTCACGCCGCGCTGTTCCGCTCGCCTAGGTATTTGGCCGTCTGCGTCGCTCCACCGTAATAAGACCTAAAAAAAATGTTGCCCACCTCCCCCTCCCGACTGAGAAACCTCTATACCACCACCTCCCTCTCTTTTTGAACAATGTCAGCAACCACACAAAGGATAATTGGCCTCCACCAAAAACGAGCCTTTAATAATTCAGAATAAAGACGTTTCAGGGTGGGCCCGGGACCTGTTTTTATTCGAAATTTATTCGTAGGAAATAGATCATGCACGGACCAGCGGTTACACCACGACGACGACAGCCTAACCTTAGAGCAATACGGGGGAGCCGCGCTCGGTGCTTTATACCAAAAAGGAACTAGGAAAAAGGAGTCTAATGAGCAACTGACGAAACCTACGTTTTCGGTAATCACCTCACGACACATCAACGCAGAGTTGCTCGAAAACAGTCATATTATTTTTACTGATGGATCCGAATGTTAACGAATGAAACTCCGTTCACGATCTCGTTGCTCACAGCACCTGTCAGATAGGTTTTGCAAACGACGACAGCGCCGCCTGTGTTGCTTTGCGATTAGGTTGCCGTCTCGCCGTCGTTACTAACCGCGCTACGCGCTTTTCACTTTTGTAAACGCTCTTTTTGTGTGTGTTTGAAAGTCTTTCAACTCTGGTATAAATGTCAGTAATTGTTCAGTTCACTTGGTCATGCGGGTACGTTCGGGGTTGCCCATAAAATTTCGGTTTTTAGCTATAAATTTAACTAGGTGGGCTGGCTCGCTGGAAGATTTAACCTTTCTTTTTTCTCCCCCATCGCCTATTCCTTTGTAGGGTTCGGCGCTGATGCTGGTTAGGCGAGTTGAAATATTGTTTTTTTGTTGTTTTTATTGGGCAGCTGGCGTATGGCAGTATGGGTGGCCGATTTCTTGACAATAAGAGCTCTTTTGTTTTGCTCTTTTCTTTTCTGACTCCTTAACTAGCCGGAACGCGTTCAATATTCTATGGGCCCGTAAAATAAGTAATGGCCCTGAATTAAGTTTTTTTTTGGTATATATTGCATTTTTTTTGTTCCCAGTGCTGGTTTAAACGGACTGCTGTTGCAAAACCGAATTTCTTCGCCGTTTCTGTGGTTTTCGTTCTAAATGCGATTCCAGTTTCATAATTCCTTAATATTCGGCCGATTTGGGTTAATCTTATTAGTTGATAATCGGCGTTATGCCAAGAGGTGAGCGGTAGGATAAGAAACATGTTTCTCAACTCAATAAACAAAACACGACTTTTTAGAATGAATAATTCAGGGTGGTTTATTGGTGTTTAAGAAACTGTGTAAGATATATAGGGTTATGCATCTTTATTTCCAGGAACACTCTCAATTTTGATTATATGCAAATTGTTGTGTGTCTTAATTTTTGCTCGTTTGGAATTTCTTTGGCGAGCTCGTTGCTTCGTGATATCGTTTTCTGCTTGAGACGTCGTCAATAGTCTCTCATCTGCTCGTGTCATCTCTTACTCTCTCCGGAGACGTCGTGTTTCGTCATGTCTTTCTTTCAAATGTAGTCAAACCTGTCTACTACCTTGATGCCACGTTCGCATTTGGTATTTTGGAAGCTCGTTGAGTTTACGAGCGTTTTATCATTTTGGTTTACGCATGAGAAAAAAAGTAAAACCTATTCAGAAAAAATTAGGGATTATACGATTGAATTTTAAATGAAAATATACGACTTAACTTTTAATTGATTTGTGTGAATTAAGAAAGTTTCGTCAAAATCAATTTTTACCTGGAAGTTAGCTAGCTTTATTCAGTTTTACTTGATTTATTGTCATGTATACTCCAGTTTCCATTTACCTATTTGTTGATCTTGAAGTTTCAGTCCAAAGTATAAAATACATTTCTGTATTGGTTTGGTCCTTGTTCTAATCGTCCTACCTATTTGGTACAGATACCTTGAAAGGACTTCGAAAATTACTGGTGAAAACTGAGCATTTGCAAGATTAGCTTTGGAGAGAGCTGATTTGTGCGCTTTCAACGACGGTTGCGTGCACAATTGAAAAAGCCTGAACTTGACCAGAGTTTATTTCTGTGAATGCGCGCTCAACACAAACGAGATCGTTGTTTTTCTGCGCCGCTGTTGTTGGGGTAATCAATTATTGTATGTCTTATCTGGAGTCTCGCTTTAACTGGCCATTGCTCTCTTGCACCGTCTACGATTTGCGTTGGCTTGCACGGCCACGATTTTGTCCTTTCAAAAAAACAAAAATCTTGACCAAGCTATGTCGGGTGCATTGAAAATTAACAAAAAATCAATAATCGTGAACTGGTTTTTCTCATTTCTTTTTTGTTTGTTTCTGTTTTTGTTTGACAGTGTCTTGATGTCATGAGCAACACGATCGGCGTAATCAGGATGACGGGGAATAATGGAACGTCTAGGTCCGCCCGGATTTTATCGCTATCCGTCGTCGTACTCCTGACGCTCGTCCACTGGGTCGCCTGTCTAGGTAAGAAAACCTTTTTAATGATTCATTCGCGATCAATTGGTTCCTCGATTAAGATTGACTGAACACGGCACAACAAACCTGTAACTTTTGTTGTGAGTTCAACAAACTTGATTTGTCGTGAAAATTGATTAAATTGTTTTCACATTTATTTGAATTTATTTTACATTCATTTTTCAAATGTTAAAGTTCGTAACATTCCTTTGGAATTGTTTCTAGAATAATTATTAACATATCGTTTAACAAGCAGCTCACGTTAATATCATTTCCGCTCAAGACTTTTGCATAAAAGTTAAATTTGGAAAATGTTTACATGCTAGTGTATATGTATTTTGTTATTTACACACTACTCTTGTGATCTCTGCATAATGTAGACCCAACATTACTATCTGGTATACATGTACTAATTGTGTAGGTGGGCGAGGTTTGTTGAAATACCGCCAGATGACGTTTGGAATTTGGGAATTTAAAAACAAAATGATCGTTAAGTCAATGACGTTGAGGTCATTTCGTGACCGCGGTGGACGTTGTCAAAAGACGGCGAAAATGACTTTACAGAGTCGTCAATTGTCTTCGAGGATATTTCTGTGCCATCGGTCCATCATCGGGACTTTTTTTTTTTGGTCGGGGGCTGCGCCGCGAAACGAACTATATTTTATCTCGTGACATGTTGTTGCTGCCGTTGTTTTATCTATTTGAAGAGAGACAGGGAGAAAAAAATAACATTTTAAGTTAAGGACCAGAGCGAGTGCCGAGCTGAGAGAAAAAAGTCTGGGAGAGATAAAAAAGAAAAACTAAAATAAGAAAGAAATATTTGGCCTTTAGTTGCGAGTCGTGAATCTCTTCAAGATCCGTGACATGTTGTCTCGGGGCGAGCTGAGGCGAAAATGCTCGGAATGTTACCGGCGATGTTCGTTTTGTGTTCTCGCTCTTTGGCCGCGGCCTCCTTCGTATCGTGCTCGAAAAGTAGTGACAAGCGCACAAGAAATGCAAGGCTAGAACCAGGCAATTGCAGCATCAATCTTGAGAATGAAAGTTTCCATACTCTTACTACTGTAATATGCGGTGTTTCGTTGTCGCGCCCCTTGCGGCGACGATTGGAGCCAAATTGCGCAAGCGTCAGCGCCACCTAAAATAGAATGGAACAGCGTTGCAATTAAATAGCCGGATAATTGAGGCAGCGTTTTGCCGCTAGAACTTGTCGAAACAAACGAGCACATCTTGTATCATGAAAAGTTGTTCCGGTCTTGAGATGTGTGAAATGCGTTGCAGGTAATTGGTGACGGTGCTCCAACTCGGTCGCCCGAGCCGAGTCAGTCGCGCCAGCCCCATCTCCTCTCGCATATCGTTGGTCCAATGAACATCTTTGCAGCAACGAGCTTGGGGGGTTGGGGGAGGGGAAACCCGCTGATACTAAATCATACTCCCCCCTCCGTGATTAATGAAGTCCAAAGATGTTTAGGTGCAGCGCGCAGCTATTATCTGAACGGTGTTTCTTTTCTCTTGTCTCTGTCTCTCTGTACGTGTCTTCCCATCTCCATCCCCGAACCCACCTCCCCGAACCCACCTCCCCGAGCCCACCTCCCCGAGCCCACCTCACTTTCTTACATCTATAATTGCAAGATAAATTGGGACTGAGTTGCTCCGGGCGACACCAGGTGGCATCCATGTACTACCGAGCGTCGTTGACGAGGCGAATGATAAACTAAGCCGCCTGGCACCGCTCCAATCGGGACTCCGATTTTGATGGGCCCTCGGATCTCGCACCACCCCAACCACCCTTCACGCATCTCGAGTTTAATTTCGCGGGTCCTTCTGGTAATGGCTTCCATCGAAGGTCTCTTGTTTATAGGCAAACAAATCTCCCCACCATAAATATTTATTGTGAGATTTTTTTTCGTGGTTTCTAGCAGAGGGGGAGCGCGAGAGACCGCTCAACAAACGGGTAGATCTCTTAATGGCTTCGTCAAAGGTCTCATCAGCTTAACAAGAACGCAAATTTTCGTAATTTCTAGTAGTGTGTCTAGTAGGAGGGGAATCTGTTTTAATAAACTGGCAACCTATTGTTGTGGTTTCATGGAAGGTCTCGTAAGTTTTGCAAGCGCACAAATTAATATAATTCATGTGGTTGAATATTTTAATGGTTAAGGAGAGAGAATGGGGCGTCGAAAATCATTGAATCGTGGTTTCGAATTTGAAATTCGGAGTCCTTGGCTTGGTTCTTTCGATTAATGGGTTGCTATTTTATAATTAGTGCTTCAGACTGAGAATACTGGTTATTATAATTTGTATCCGAACTATTGTCTACTTAAAAGTTGCGTTAATCTTCTCCCACAATATGCGACCCGATTGACATGCCATCTAGTGGGCACAATCAGTTTCTGTTCTCCGCAACGTGTCGCCAGGCGGCTAATTGACCACGTTGACGCGCACAAACACGCGCAATGACCGACGAAAAATAGCCGAGTCAGCTTTTCCGTTTCCTTCGACCACCACCGCCACCACCACCACCCCTCAATCTGGGACGTTGTTGAACTGGCCCCGCGGGTCGGCCGGGCGTGCGCTCACAAAAATGCACGCGGGGGTTAGTTGGCCCCGCGTTTTGCCCATTAATTAATTAAAGAGAATGAATAGACGAAAGTCGTTTATTTCGTTGGCAATTAAATTTCGTTTGAGGGGAGGGCGCGTAATGAATGTGCGTGGTGCGCCTTTGCCCTGCTTTCGCTTTTCTCGCAAGGTTATCGAGGCTCGTGTGTTTGCGGTGTGTTGGCCTCCGCGATCGGGGCGGTGAATAACATACACTTTCACTGTGTTGGATGTAAAACTATTTTTTAAAAAAGGGCCCAACAACGTGTTGGCGTCAGACCGTAAACTCCTCCTAACCCTCGCCCATCTTCTCCTAATGTTTCGAATTTCGGCGGATTCACGGATGGATTTCTAATCCTCCTCAGGCCTTTTCCTTCCTTGTACGTTGTCATTCGAAAGTAAGCCAGCGGAGTGAAGCATTCACTTTTTCCGCGTGGACCCACCAAGCGAGAGTGGGAAGCTTCCCAATATCGCTTCCCCGGAGACATTCGCTCAAGAAACGAACACGTACCTCACTTTCGAATTTTTAAATCAATTTGTATGAGGTACATACAACATAGAAAGGATTTTTTTTAAAAATCCAGGATAATAATTGTCAAATGTCTTTGTATTATATTTCCTGCACTACAGGTGTTTCTGTACCCCCCTTGGTGCTTAGGTACTATGCGCGGGCCTAATTTTCACTAGTACCCCGGGATCGAAATTATCGAGAGTCCGGGAATCGAACCCGGGGACCGGGGTCAGAGTCACAGTCGGTCGCAATACCGACTGGGCTACGACGAGTCGTGCACCTGGAACCATGGTTCGACTCATTTACGCGGTACTAAGCCGTATATTTAATTCTGTGGTGTCGATAATTGATTTCCTGGCAGGTCGATTTTGCATTTGAAAGAGGGTGGCGTTGTCGTTGTCGCGCAGCTTTTTCGTGCAGTGACAATTTTCATTCTTTTCACGTTGTGTAGTGGAGCAGTAGGTTCAATTGTTTGTGGTGACCAGGTAGACGAGTTTAAAGCCCTGCGCCTCTATTTCCGGTCAGATTGGAAACGTGCGCGCGGCGGCGGCAAGTTATGCTCGTCCGGTGACTGTTAGGCGCACCCTGTACCCGTCTACCCTATATGCGGATCTGTATCGCATATGTGAACCGAGATACAGATACGACCGGGGGACGATGACATTGCGCCAGATTATCGGCGCGCTTAGTTTGCCTAATACGATTTCCAAATTGAGTTTTCCGCTCAAATCCTCCCCGTTTGCAAAACCCATATGCATTTAAGTGCGACGACACACACACATACATGTACACGCGATTGGCTTATATGCATATACCGTACATGTATGTGTGTACATTTGGGATGTCGCATTAGGAATGAGGGGTGGGGGTGGGGGGTTAGGTTCCAGGGACATTCTGGGAGGAATTGCATTCGCACCAATGGCGTTCCCTCTCATCTGCTCGGGTATGTATCCATTTTTTAAACCTGGAAACACTGGCAGTAAGCTCCTGAGATCACCGTCCAAATATGGCTCAGCATTTATTTTTTACTACCCAGTAAGTTCATTTTACGTTTTGTGTACAGTGTTCCGAAACTGAACTATTTGGTTTAGAAATGTGTGTTAAATATTAGTTGTTCAGTTTGTGTTTGTTAGCCTCTGTATTGATTTCACTGTGCTTCGTCCACTTAAGTCATCTCGTTCGGCGAGGAGGGGATTTTGTACAAAGTTGAGCAACTAGACCGCAATTTCCGCAGAGTGCTTTTGCCGAGACCATTTCAATAGCGAGATATCGATAGTATATATACCGATGTTCAGGTATAGGTGGGAACCGGGGGTGTCAGGAGGAAGTATGGATTCGTTTCAGTTGTGGAACGGACGCCGTCCCACACCCGCCCCAACTAAAACCGTTATTGTTATCCAGCGCGGTGTAACAAAATGTAAACAACGTGCATAATTCAGCAGTCTCGTGTACAGTGTATTTGCTGTACATGTATATAACGATGGGTTTTATACGGTGCATGTGTGTGTGTGTCGATCAAGCGTGGTAGACACACAGGTGAACTCCCGGCCACTGTGCGATCCCACCCCCCTGAACGACGGATAAGCTAGTCACCCATTCCACCCCCTCATCTATTCTCTTCCAACATGCACTTCCCCCCGACCAATGGAATTTCCGTGCATCCATATCCAGCTCGTTTTCCACCCCCATCCGTGTTCTCGTCAGTTTTAACATCGGGGCTGTGTCGAACCAGCTCCGAAGATCTAGGGGGACATGCGTTGCTGCCATTTTTTTTAGGTTCCTAGGCCACCTTATGAGGTCCATGCTTAGTCTTGAAAATCGTGATGTCATGCTCACCGATCCTTTAGTAATTTGAAACAAGTCAATCAAAACTTAAGAAATTCTAAGATCTACATTTAAATTGACAGAACGTCGTAGTGCGATAATAAAAATTGTTGCCTCGAAAACCACTGATTGATCCACAATTTTTTAAAACCACTTCTATGCCATGCGCCGGTGTACGCCAAACCTAAGCTGACCCCTCAGCTTTGGCAAACACTGGAAACAGGAAGTAGAGATCGCTAATGTTCCGGGGCAAAAACGCCGGCCTCGTGATCTATCAGTTCCAGTTATTCGTTTCCAGGGAAATTATGGAATATACTTGAAGACCCCAGTTATCGTGATTGTATCGTAATTTATCGTGCGGTCTTTTTTTGTGTTTCGTGAATTGTATGTTGTGCCCTTTTGTGGCCGGGGCCTCTTCCGCTCGACACGAAAGTGTCACCAATGTGGGAACGCCGTCTCGCTTCTCGCGCATATATACGAACGGAAGTTGCACACACACACACACGCACGCGTGCAGTATTTATTGAGTCGTGCCTGTATAAATAAGCTCTGTGCCTTCCCCGTGCCCGCGTGCCTATCTATGGTAATACTTATCTATCTACTCGTAAAAATTGAATTTTCGTTGTGAGCTGCGATCCACGTGTGTATGTGTGTGGAGTGGTGGTTTTCGGCGCACCTTTCCCCCCCCCCCCATCGCGTCCCCAACCCCTCCCCCCACATTACGGTGTGCGTATGGGGAAGCAAGTTGGAATGAAAAAAATATCGCGGAATGTTCAGCTCGATCGAATATGTACAGTACTGTATGTCTTCATGAGACCGCAATTTCAACGAGCGTCCTCGCGTGAGCGTCTCTCTTTTGTGCCATGTATAAAAATGTTTGTTAATGAGGTTACAATTACAAATTTTCCCCGCAAGCAGCCCCCAAGAGAGGGGCCTATGGCGGGGTCGAAAGACCAGTTGTGGACAGAAATGGATTTATTTTAAAAGGCTCTGGATTTGAGGTTCTGTCTGGTCATTCCACTGTCTACACACTCTAGGGAAATAGGAGTTAAAATATGACGCAGATGTACATTGAAGCTCGTTCATCATTCTACTTCTATTAGGAGCTGAGCACATAATTTCCCCGATCTTAACATTACAATCCCCCTACAGAATTCTGACCAGCAACCTTTAACTGATCTTCCTCCTACGATCTTCCAGGTTCACCGTTGATTGAACATCTTAAACGGATCCTGAAAGTCCGGCAATTGCTCCACGCCGCATTGCGTAACACGTAGAAGCAAAGCAAGTGCTTAGTCAGTTCTACATACAGCTCGTTTGCCGAATTCGCATGGGGGGAGAAGTGCCCCCATACGCGTGTGGTGGGTGTACCTACGGGGGTCCCAGGAGGTCGGGTTGTTTGCCGGAATCCAGCGTTGATGATGATGATCACTCGCCTTCAGACTGAATCGTGTGTGTGTGTTCGCTCGGATTTACATGTGCATGATGTCTACTAGTCTAGTCAGTGGGCTCTATTTACACGTAGACGCGGAAGCTCGTTTGGATGATGGGGGGAAAATGTGTATTATTTTTGCAAGGCTGAATCTGAGTCTCCCTCGTGGGGGTGCGTTGGATAGCTATCCTCCAGGGACCTGCAAACCCTCCCTCAAATCGATTTGTTTTTCGCACGCACGCACGCAAACAGCTGAGTCTGTACGTGCCCGCAACACACAGGACAAAAAGCATTTTATATGAATCAAGATATTCAAAACTGATAAGTACTCATTAATTTAGATTTGAGAATCGCATTTACAATTTGCAGCAACGTGATGCTAATTTTTTTTAAATGGAAGATGATCTGAGTTAATGACGTGCAATGCAAAGTTGTTGTTCCTATCTGAATCTCTCAGCTCAGCCGCTCAGTTAATCTATCTTATTTTCTTTAATTTTAAGCAACTATTACTTTTAGAACATTATTTTTTTTCTGTTACATTCTTCTGGAAAGATGTGAACGCTGGTTTCTTTTTCTATGTATTAAAACTGACAATTGAGCTGACAAAATGAGAATTTATTTGCCAATATCGGTTTCGGCATCTTGTTAAATTCGATCAACGATTTCATGTTCTAACTAACCTTGGCACAAATAATTTGAGAGCTGACAGCCAATCCAGACCTATGAATAGGGCATCCAGATGGCCTGCAACACATGTGTATTTCAACAATCTGGATTAGTTTGTCAATTTTACTCCCCGGTCGTCCCAAATGCGAATAAACCTGGCTTATCTGTGTGCTACAGGTGTAGATTTATCGTCCCTGTGCATGACAGTTATTGGTAGCTGGCCTACAGTGACGTTTCATTACAGTTTTACGTAAATTTTCGACAAGAGGGATTACATTTTTGGACAATTGGTGACTAAGCGCCACTGGCGGCAACTAATTGGCGGTCACCAGCCAAATGACAAATCGTGCGACACCTAGTGAGAAAAACGCTGAGACCGTTGTTTGGTCATCTTTTTCCCTGAATGCACCTGTCATATACCTGACCCCAGCATTATAACTAGATGGACAGTCTAGTTTACCGTGCCGAACGTGGTGGTGCATCAATACATTCGTAGTGGTGACACTTTTGTCACGGTCGACCAGTGTTATTCTGGAGTGTTGTGAAAAAGCTGCACAACCGTCGATGACATCGATTTAGCGAATGTGGCATCAATAATATTTGTTGTCTATTTTGACAAATTGAATACCACACGCTGCAGGGATCGTAAAATGGGGCCAACATCCTCCCTCCCCACATTCAATAATAGTATGTAACCGGCGCATTATTCGGACAAAAATGAAGTCATTCATCGGGAATCAAAAATTTGGCATCGACGCCAATTTTTTCTCTTTTTCTACGTCGTGTTTTGTTGCGCTGTGCGTGTGACGGCAAATATTATATTATGTCGGCAGGGTAGGAACAGAAATGGTCTCGCACTTGTACGATTTCTCTTCTTTTCCCCCCCCCGAAATTCGTTTGTTGGTACCAGGTGTTTGGGGGTGCGTGGCCAGAAAGCCATCCTCTCCCTCCGCCATTGTTGCCGCTAAACGCCACCGTGAATGCATTGCCGCACGTCATATCCACTTGAGACCCCCAGACCCACCCATTTCAGCATCCAAATTGAGCCTTCACTTCGTAGGGGAGGGGTCAAAGGCGACGGACAAGAGCTCACTTGATCGACGTTGACCACCACCACCACCACCACCACCACCAAGTTCTCACCAAGCCATCGATCAGGCAGCGTAAACGCCCCTCTATTCGGGGGGATTCTTGAATTTCCATTTTGTTGATGGTGACGCAATATCTAGTCGTTCTCGGGTCAGTCTTGTTGACAAGTGTTTAAGGTGGAGTTCTCAGGAGGATCTAGCTCTTGCAGTGTGTTGTAATCGGACGTAATGTATCTAGCGAAAAAATTGGAACGATGACGCTCTGTGCACACGCGTGTAAGCTCAACAATCGAGCTATTGTGCCGTCCGTTCTCCCCCTTCTGCACCGCCTTTGTTGTGCCCACCCACCGTCGTGGGTTCTGTGCCCTCACGAGAACCCCAGACACAAGAAACGGGACTTCTGAAGAGCATTCGGTATTTATTCACCGTGGAGAGATCTGCGTACTTCTCCCAGCGATCGCGGATTCGCTCGCCATTCGATTGTCAAATGTGTTTCGTCAAAAAAGGGGCTCATCTTTTTCATTTTTAAGGTTGTTGCAACCTATCAGAGACGACTAGACATGCAGGTAGAACACCTAGCCCCAGTCAGCTGAACGACCTCGTGTACATTCAAATGAGTTTGTCGAGATTCATAGATTTCGGAAACAAAACGCGACAAGCTCTTTCTTAAATGGTCCGGCCCAACTAAAGAGGCTCCACCTAAAAAGCGGGTTTGAAAAAAGACAAGACAATTCTGTGGTGTCTGGTATTTTGAAGCACTCTGTAGCATTTGAAGGTAATCTGTACCGGATCTTTAGTGTATATAGCATATACGACGAGCACGCCGAGGGTTACAGAAAAGTTATTCGTCAAACCGGTTCTCAAAACTGCTCCACCCACTCAGGTTTACGCGGCCCGCAGTTCATGGGGGTAACTCTTTTTTAGTTCGACGAAAGGGTTATTTTTGTTTTTCTCCAGCGACACGTCACGATCTGTAGGCCGAACTCTTTTTTTTTTTTTTTGGATTTCCTGTTGGTTGATACCCCATTGCGAAACGGGGTTCTCGGAGGACACGCAGGCCGTGCGCGGCTCGAATTTGGAACGCGCACTGTTGGGTCGCCCAGCTGAAAATATTTGGGCCACACACTACCTAGTGCGCACTCGTTTCTCTTTTGGCGAGATCGTGTTCATTTGTTCCATAAAATGGTGGACGACGAGGTTATCAACCACCTGCCGATTGGCGTAAAAGCGTTAAATCTAACAGAAGTAACAAATTTGACGAGATTCTCTTGAGCATCATCTTTCTCTGAAAATGAAAGAGAATATTTCTTTTTTGTCATATATATCAACCACATTATTATTTAGTAGTTGGCATTGATTTAAGTTTTTAGAAATTCAGTGACTAGTTTAACGTAACAGAATCTTCCTGTTGTGACCCGTCACTTCAGTGAATTAACAAAAAAAAAAAAAAAAAAACGTCATTATTGTGAAACAGTAGACTTTTTTAAAATTATTATTTGCTTCCATTAAAAGAAATATACGAGGTGTGACAATTAAAATAACTCAATGCCTTCAAAAATTGGGAATTTACTACTGGTTAAAAAATTTCACTTCTTTGTTTTTGATTTTCTTTCAGTGGTTTTCATTATGTATGCGCACATATTGTGCTTCTTTAAAGATTAAGAGAACCAGAAGCCATTGTAGCTGCTTGTAGTGCAATTAAAGGGTGTAAGTAGAATCGTCATGTTGGTGTTTCTTGGGCTTAGTGTCTCGTTTCGAAACGTCAGACATTTCAGAGAATTGAGGTCGAAGTATTACGTACTCGAGAACCCCATTTCATTCTTCTTGGAATGATTCTTTCGCAATTTATAAGCGCGAATGAAGCAATTTCGTTTTTTTATACGACATAAATCCACGGATTTTAGGTTCTTGTTGTGTTGACTGGAGGAACGGTCGATTGCAGTCTACAGGATCGAAGCCACATTGACCAAATCCAATATGGCCGTTTCCGTTAATGTTGCTGTGATGAAACACTCACTATACGCAATTGTGCCAAAATTTCGAGCTCTAAAGACGGTGTTTACTTGTTTTGACCGAAAGAGGGCGCCATAAGGTTAAATTGTAGCAGACTCGTACAATCCCATTGTCGTAGAAACACCAACTGCAACACAACGGCCATCGTCTCGACCGACCTCCCCTCGTCCCGTGTCAAAATTCTTTTTTGTTGGCATTTTTCGGTTCGTCATCGTGTTATTGTGCTGCTGCGCTAATCTCGATGCAGCAGCAGCAGTTGAGGCCGTCATTCGCCATTCAGTATTGTTGTATGTGTATGCATGTGTGTGTGTGCTATATATAATAACCGTTTATGGAAATAAAATTGAAAATTGCCAATTAGCGGACGGGTGAGGATGTCGTGGCATTCGCCTCCCACGCGTCAACTCGACAGAATGGAGGAACGGTCTTCTGTGACAGCGTCGTGTGCTGCTGCAGCATTGGGGTTCATTCATACCTTGACAGGGCAGTGTATCCTCCTGAGATCCGGTGTACTCGGAAATCGGGCTCTCCTCGTTCGACTTTATGTGGGCCTCGGTACATTGTGAGTTATGGGTTTCCTCTGGTGACGTGCCAGAGAATCGCTTCCAGCGCTTCTAGCGGTGACTTGGGATTTGACTTTGACGGACGGGGAGCGCTCCGAGAGTCGACAATTGCAATTTGTCGGTTACCTGTCGACACGCTTGTTTGCTAGGCTCTACTGGCAATCTGGGATTTGCAAGTATTATTACATCGGCGTCGGATCTCTTAATGCAGGTCGTAGACGTGTTTGCACAGATTTTATTTGCCTTCTTAGCCCTTGCTTAAGCTGGCGCCGGACAAAAAAACTAAAGATTAGGCGTGCGTTTATTAATCGTAACTTAGGGTTGATCTCTTGTTTGCTTAACACGTAATCATTTATCTGCCGTGATATTTTTCGCAAATACAAGACCGCGCACAAATAAATACAAATTGTTTACCCTCTGACTAAGCAAATATACGACACCTCGTGTTCCATATGCAGTTGAACACAACGTCTGAGAACACTCAGAATTTTTCTTGTGCTAGATTTGTTTCATTGACTTGGGAAAGCCAAATTTCGTCCAACCGAATGAATTTACCCAAATGAAATGCCGAAATAGAACTATCGTTCGTTGGAACATTTAAGAATTTTTTCATATTTTTTTTAAGACCATCCATTATATTTTCATTTTAATAAATTTCTGATTTGTTTGCACATTTCAATTTTTTTTTTACTCATTTCATTCAATGGAGGGAGCACATGAAAGCCCGTACCATTGTCCTGTCGCTTAAGAAGCGCCACCAGCGGCGATAGTTGAATCCCAGTGACTCAACCGTGTGTGTAATATTTATTTTGCGAGCTGACCATTGTCCAACCAACGCTCTTATGCGCTGTACTTAATTAGCCGATCTTGTATCCGCGATTGGGCCAAATACAATTTTAACAGGATTCAATTAATGACCATTATTACAGCCTTGTATTGTGTGGTCACATGCACACCCTTCATGCTGAATGTATTACCTGTTCTTCGGAGCCCGAGTTTATATATATGGTCAGCAAATATTTTCTTTGTCGACGTCAAGAATCCGCTCGGTTGGAACTGCACCGAATAAGACGGCCAATCCGAGACAGTTTATTGTGCCTCGGGCTTTTATAACGGTTTAGCGACTTGTAATGACCGCATTGACCGCCCCCGATTGTCCACTGTGGACGACCGACAGATTAACGGCGTCGTGGTCATCTCGCTGGCGGCTCGTGACAATCTTTAACGGGGCGAGACCACTAAAATATCTTGTAACTTCAAACAACCTCGTGGCGTATTTTTTATTTTGTGTGATTAACTGTTCACTGGATGAGAGAAATATTTCGTTGAACGTGTTCCGTATCACACAGTATGAGTCGGGTTATCGTCCATTGACGGTTCGAATCCCGACTCTGCTACTGCTACAAGATAATATTTTAGAAATTAAAGAATAAGCTGAGTTCGGGTTCCCCATAAGTTTTGCTATTCCTGAGTGTCCGATAGCGAAACTCAAGTTTCGCCACTGAGATTCGGTCAAGCTAATCACACTGTACACACACACACACAAGGCTTTCAATCTCTTTCGTTTGATTGTACCGGAAATTCAATTTATGTCTCTTGTGCGCGTGCGGTGACCCGTTCCTTTTATAAGCGTTGGTGTGTTTGTGCGCTCGCGTCACACGGACGGTGGAGGACATCATGAGGCGGGATGATTGTTTACCCGACGACATTGTCGACTCTGGTCGCGATCGACTGTGGCATTGCCGAGAATGCGGCGACCAAGCTCTCCGGGATTAGGATTATTACTTGACGGCCCGACGAGCTTAACGACGACGATAGGGGCCGCCCGGCGCAGCCCCGCCTGAGCCACTAACTAAATAAATACGCGGACACTGTATGTTTATTGTCTTGTGTTAACGGTCGCGCGGGGATCTCTCTGCGGCCGAAGCTGCGCGACCATGGGTCCCGGTCACGTGATTCGATTCGTTCTATTTGGACGGACAGTCCCAACCAATATAGGGCAACCAATCTCTGCAAACGCGGACGGAGTCAATTAGGTTTTAGCGCCTTACGAATCGATTTCCTCTGTATCGTGTATGCAAGAAAAATCAAATCAATAAAATTGCCCGAGTAGGAATTGGACTTACGATGCATTAAGACGATGCATATCGACTCGTCGTAGCCCCCAGTCGGTATTGCGATTAACTGTGGCTCGGCGGTTCCGGATTCGATCCCGTGGTACTGGTGAAAATGTGCACCAAGAGTGGTACAGAAACTCCTGTAGTGCAGAGACTACAGGGATGGGAAATTTAAAATCTGTACTTGTAGTTTTTTAAGTTCATAAGGAACAAGGAGGTCTCCCTCCCCCATTAAGGGCTTCCAGCGGTGAATTGGGAATCACTAGAAGTACACGTGTAACCAGTACGTGACGAAATCTGCGCCACCTAGTGGTAAGGTTAATCACATATCGATTTGTTGCTCATCATCAGAACAGGCGCTAAATTCCGAGTTGCAAAAGTTTATTTTCATGCTGCGCAAGTGGAGGTTGAGACGAAGAGTGACGTGCGGAATATATGCAAATGTGTTTTGCTCCGTATGACCAAATATGGGTCACCGAAGCGAGGCGGGCCGCCGCCAGTCGGGTCGTACAATATGCTGCGTCTCTGTACGGTAATTAAAGCGAAATGCCGGACTAGATGCGCGCAGCTCCTCTATGATTATAGCCGCTGTCGAGGGAGAAAAAGTTATAGTAATTATTATCAGTGAGTGTCACGCACTCGTGACGATCACCGGTCCAGACATAGTCTTGGCCAACAGCACCGTTCTGGTGTCGGAGGGAAAGAAAATCTCTTCCCTCTTTTGTGTCCATTTGACCACGTCGTTACATCTTTATATCAGTCGACGATTTCCCGGAGCACACGGTGCACCATCTAGTGACGAAAATACGAAATTTATTTGCCTGAGATTCTTGGCAGAGGTTGTTACTGTGTTTTGTGAATTTGTGTTTGAAATTAGCTTTATTAAAAACCGAAATAAATTAATTCAGGAGTGGTTTAACAGTTTTTTTGTGGCGGTAAATACACAATCATTTGTATCGAAAATGAAGAAAGGAAATTCCCGTTTGTCACCCGATTAGACAACTCGCTCGCTTATCCAGCGCATTTTAGTGGCGCTTAAAAATAATCATTAAGTGTTGTTTTCAAGTAAAACTGTCCAACATTCTGAGTATTTCTCTGTAAAATTAATTGAATCCATCCTTGCCACCAATTTCCACGATTTTGGGATCTCCAGAAATGGCGTTACGTTTCGCCCGGACCTGCCATTTTGGTTTTTCGAGTCTGCTCGGCTCTGCTCATTTCTTTGCCGGGACAAGTATAATTTGGCAGCCGTTGGCCAATTTTGTATGTGTAAAGTGAATTCGTTTTACAACTGCGTTACGCAGTGCCAGTTTCAGTTATTTTATTTTTTTGTGCGCGAGGGGCATTTCAGGTTTTTTTCTTCTTGACGTTTGTCTGACGGCAGCCGAACACCAACGTGTAATTAGTTGATGGCACGATTGCGAAAATAATTCGGCCTGCATGATGTGAGAAATGCCCGGCTGTTCCACCATTTTGCCTATGCATCTGTACTATGTATGAGTCGATTGTTTTTCTCTTGAGGGCAACAAAAGGAAGGCGGTCTGTCTCGCTGTTTCCGCGCGAAGAAAAAAACAAAAGGGGAAAGGGGCGAAACAACGAATAATCGTGAAGTCGCTGGAATTGCAATCGTCTCTCTCTCTACCCCTACCATTATTATATTTCGACACAATAGTGGTACGAAAATGAGAGAAACGAAACGAAAACAACCCACTTTCACGAGTTCTTGGTTTTCGCAACAATTTTGTTTTCCCATTGTTTGCACCAAAATTTGAACGAGACATAACCTATAATGGGGCAATAATGAGTATTGTAGGTTGTGGAACAGGGCCTGATTAGTGCTCGAATTTTAGTGAAATGAGTCATGTATGATAGGACATCTTTGGACGTTTATGTTCCTCTCGCCCATGTTTTTGAACGGGAAATATATATTGACGTTTGCTGTCTTTATTTTGATGTTAAAGTATATATGCAATTTCATTGATACTGTGATTAGCATAAAAATAATTAAAATTTCTATGAGTGCTCAATTAATTAGTTCTCCGACTGCTCTGAAGATCAAAAGTGCGTGCTTGGAACCTACAGATCCGGCTCCCATTGACGAATTTTATTGATTTTGTGTGCCCGAGAGTTCAGAAATGAAAGTGCTGCGCTCTCTTTCTCTCCCGCGCCCGATCGTTTTTAACAATTAGCCGCGTACGCGCTAAACATGTACCCGTGAGCCGACACGCTCTCCGGCACGAGCCGCACCGCGCGTTCCAAGCTCTCTCAATGCAGGTTTGTCGGCGGACCCCGAATATGCTGCTCACTTGACGCTCTTATCTCTCCCGCGTTTGCCCATTTATACCCGCGTTCGAAATTGTCGCGAATTTATTTCCTGTTTCGGAAAAGTGGGGCGGGCATGTGTGTGGGCTATAAATAGGGCGACGCGCGCGGCAGCACCAATATCTACTTTTGTAATCTGTCGGGTTTCACGCGTGCTTGGGCATTTAATGCCACCGTTGTGTTCCTCCCCCCCCCCGACCGTTGAGTTAAATCTCTTTTGGGACGGTTGGGGTGGGGGTGGGGGCGTACGCGCTATGTTTCGTGGTTGGTCGCGACAATGATTATTATTGCTCAAAAAGTTGCTCGCCTCTCCGCAATTACATGTGCGGACGGAAATCGATGAGTCGCGCGCCCCCGGGGGGATCCTTCCAAAATAATTGATCTGGTGAACCCGAACCGCTCCAGCCCGAAATTGAACGGACATGACCGATATATATATAAATGTCTGTCCTAGAACTAACTCACGGCTCGTATTGACTTGCCAGAAGAACTCGATTTTACCTGTAAATGTTATTGGCAGCCTAGATGGCGTGCGCATTTTGGAGGTCCGACGTCGTCCCCCCGTTCCGCTGGATCGTCGTGGTTGGTCGTCGTCATTACAGGGCGCCATGGCATATGCGATTGGCTCGCGGCCTACCGAAAAAATTGGTCGGCACAGTGGATACGGATAAATGGCGGGGGTGGTGTGGTGGCTTGGTTGGTGCGGCGTGGGGTCGCACGCGATGTCACGCGCGCTTGCAGGAAACCGTCGCCGATCGGATGCGGCAATTTTTCCGTTTCTTCTTTGAACTCGGGGTCTCGCCTCCGCGAAGACTTAATACAGCCGTTCCACATATCCTCGTGAGATCGTCACCCAAATCTGGACCGTTTTATTCGTCCATGCACGGCAAGGGGTTCTCCGTCTGGGTTGACCCCCTGGACGACGTTCGAGGAGTTGAAATTTATCTTTTTGTGCAAGAGATTCTAAACTCCCTTCAGTAATTTCGCCACTGCAGAGATTCGAAATGGCATCAAGAGAACGATTGATCCATACCGAACATACTGTTGATTCGAATAAATAGTTGGAGTTCAAATATTAAAATCATGGATAGTAGAATAGATGGAACATCAAGATACGCGCTTTCTTCAGTGGAATCCCTCAAAATCAGGGACGCGCGCGGCGCGACTTAGATGTGACGAGGTAACTGGAGGATAGGGTTGGTTGTGCGTGTGTATTGGTATTGGTATTGGTTTTGTGTTTTTAAAAAATCGATTCCTTCGAGTGAGCACGTCACTCATGGTGGCCCGCTCGTGTGCCTGACGAATTGGTTGCATCCTCCTGAGGTCTACGTGCCGCTTAAATTGTGGTTCCATGCGCCGGATAGCTCGCTTTTCGAATGCGTGTTGTGTGTTGGGGGAAGAGGTCTTCTGAGGATGTTATATAGGCGTGCCTGTGATGGCCCCCGCCCCACCCACCATCCCCCAACTGTTTCGGCCGCCAAAATGCACTCGTATATATTGAAATCCACTCGCTTCCATGCATTTCGTCACGCGTGTGCACCGGCATACCAACGAGGTCCACAGGGGTAGCGAATTGATCGTATGTTGTTGTCAAATGGGGGACGCGGGGGGCAGCGTACCAGGGATTTTGACCAGGGTGAAGGGAGTCTCCCCAGAAAATTGGCATCGGCTGAGTTGAACACGGTCGGACCCGATTTAGCAGTAGAAACGCAATCTGAAAAATTGAATAAAGTCCAGTAACGCGTTCTCGACGAAACTGTATTTGTAACCAGAATCGCACCCTCCATTGAACCCGCTGCCCAACCTGATGAATTTAATTCGAAATGGCCGGCTCAATTGAAAAAAATGTCCAGAAAGCCATATTTAAAATTTAGAAACAACGATCTGACGGCACATTAGGTTTCCAGTATATCCGGTCGTTCAGCAAATGCCCATTCGTGCGCGCGTTGATTATTAATCTGAATAACCGAGAATAAATTTTTGGGCTCCCGTTGGTGGTGGTGGGGTGTATTGTCAAACACTCGCCAAAACGGAAGCTGCTCTTGAGTAGAAATAAGCTGATATGGTCAAACGACTGGTAATCCCACTCATTCGAGCCACTCGCGCATCGTGACACAATGGGGGCTTTTGCCTCCGGTATTTTATACGCCGGCTATCTCTCGCTTAATCACCCCGAATCGGTTGCCGCTGCTTTTTCATCCCTCCCCGACGACGTCATATCCGTGTACCCGAGTTACATGTATTCGAGTTGTAGCAATGCCGACGCGCGGTCATATAAGCTGATTTTAATTTAGCCGCCTGATTACGGCCCAATTTTGCGGTCTTGTGCTGTGTGCGTCGCCCACCCTCTATCGTGTCTATATCATTAATCAAATCGTTAATTTGTTTCGCGGATCGCTGGGACACAACCTTTTCCTGTACTTTTTGAATGCGCGGCTGTTGTTCGTGGTGAATCCTCCTGACACCTTTTCTCGCTCGATTTTTCGTCATTGCTATCATATTTTTTATTGCCTGACTCTTTGCAACCGCGCGTCTTGGGACTCCCACCAACCGATTATCGCTTCATAGGGGAAATAGATGCCGAGCTGATGAGTCCTCCGTATTCTCGAACCTGTATGAAATTAAACATAATAAATTTATTTATTAAAATCAACATTGTTGACCAAACCTGACACCGAACACTTTGTCTATTCACAAATGGGAACTTGTTCCAGTGGCTAATCCATCCATCCATCTATCCACCTTGACATTATTCGATAAATAAACAGTGCGAAGCACACAAGAGTCGGATATACAGTAGCTTGCTCTAAGGACCAATAATGCTAGATAGGAGGGTACAGAAACGCATGTAGTGCAGTGATGGAGGAAATAAATTGAAAAACTATCATATCTCGCATTATCATCAGATATACCTTAAGGATACCTTAAATTATTTGTACTCGTTGGTGTGTTTAGGTCTGAGTTCACAGGAGGATATCTTCCCAACTGGGAGTAGCAGATACAAGTCGTTCTATGCATGCATGCTTTTTGGGTGGAACTCGCCAGATTTGAGGCCATAAACAATCACAAATGTTCAGTGTTGTTCCGTTGTTTCTCCGTGATCGTGTACATGTACAACTGGAAGTGGGTTTTATTCCGGTCCCCGCGCCTATCAGCCCCCCCCCCCATTACAACGAGCGTGATTAGCCACTGTATTATACAATCCTGATGGCCAGCAGGCTTTTGTTCGTGTTTAAGCGCATTGAGTTGAGAGGCTGGTGCCAGCAGCAGTGTTGCGTCTGTATTTGGCGCGCGCCAGAAAAATAACGAGGGACGGTTTTTATTTGCCGCAGTGTTGTTACATCAGTCATTTGTGTTCGGGACCAGTTTTCATTTTTCCAAAACCGACCTGCTTTTGAAATCGACTGTCATATGAATAGTTAGTTGCATGTTTCAAGAGCAGACGATGAATTTTGGGGGGACTGATTACTATCGGCGACAATTGCAATCAGTTGTCTCCTAAATTCGCGGCTCTCGTCAATCTGCCAAGAGTGTTAAATTAGAAAATGTTTTTTTTAAAGAACGTCGCAAGTCTTGCTTTCCATGTTGTTTCTAAATATGCAGAAGTTGTTTTCAAGCAAATCATTATTAATAATAGCTCGTGCGCGCTTCTCACTAACTCTCTTACCACATATACTCTGTATATGGTTGTCTTTATTAAACGAGGTGCATGTTGGGGGGTCGTGCCGGAGATCGCCTCTGGCTTTTCCAATTCGAAATCAGGAGACGCGGTTTTCTCTCTCTTGGCTTCTTGGTCCATTGACGTTGCTGGTCACGACCCCAGCAACGACGATTAGCCGGCGCCACTTTATATGGCAGACACCCTGTACGTGCGCATCGACCAACTACTGCTATTAGCGCCGTCCGAGGCATTAGCATATATCGTATATAAATACACCGACGTGTCGATTTCCTTCGAACCCTGGCAATGATTTAAATTAGCCAATGGGGGATGGCCGACGGGCATCGTTCGTCCGGCCCCGTCCGTGCAGTTGCACCTCCCCCCCTCATTTTTACAACCCTTCTATTACGCTCTCGTTTCAACGCAGGTGTATCTTAATAGGTATTTTCTAATGCAGCATTAGTAGCTCGTTCGCATGACTGGAATGTATGGATGGATCAATGTCTGAACCGGAGGTGCAAATTGGGTGGTCATGGTCATGCTAAAGGAGAAGAAAATAATGTGCATGGAGAGAAAGTCTTAATTGCTATTAGCATTAACATTTTCTTAATAACTCATCGTTGCATCCGGTCAATTAAAAAGTTTTTTTTGGTGGTTGCCGGTTTGGGGTGATGTCTTAATTGAGTTATTTTCCGAAGCCTGTATTTGTTCCTTAATTGAGTTATTTTACGAAGCCTTTATTTGTTTCTAGGGTTACCTTTTACTTTTTTTTTTTCTGGAATACAGTTTTAAGTTGATCTCTCAATTTATTCTCAGTTGCAACCCCGAAAGGATAGCAAATTTCCACTGTGAGATTTAGTCAACTTGTTCTGCCACAATTGGCGCCAGGAGTAACTTTCGCCTTTATATTATGGACGGCAATAACTACTAATAATACTAATAACCCAGCCGACGAGAGGTGAATTAACTTGATGGGTGTCGTCCGCCTCTGATAGTCGATTGTTGTTTGAGGGCTCCTCTTAAGTCTGTTGTTGTTGCTGCTTTTGTGCTGCAGGAGTTAATGACTGATTCGGGGCTCTAGATGCAGCCGGGAAATGATGATCGTAAGAATGTTGGACCCGAGATTCTTATTAGAGTTGACCATTGTCGGGAACTGGGAAGGAAAGATGCGAGAAGAATTTGTTTGTTGCTAAGTGAATTCATGTATTTCCTGGTTGACAATTTAATTTTGGTGCAATTGTTGATTCGGAGAAACGTTAAAAGCTTTTTTTGCAGAGGGGAGCAATTTCATGTTTCCTTTTTATTCGAATAACGGTATTCGCTAAATAAATCGAATCCCATCATTTCGAAAGACTTCATGGTTACAGTTCAGATTTAATAGTTGGGAGGTTAGATACGTCTATTGGCGACGACTGTGGTATAAGTTTTTTGTGGGCAGGCCTTATTATCTTATGATTTTTTTTGCGGTCTTATTCTATGCAGTCGCGCTCCGTCCTTCGGTCCGTGTCTCGAGACCAGAAATTTTCAAGAAAAAATATGGTAATGCGATGGCCAGAAAGAGCTAGTCGTCCCATCTCTTATCTTCGGCACCTTCTTCGCTTGTTATCAACTTTCTTCTCTTTTTTCTCTCCTCTCCATCTTCTCTCCCGTTCCATGCTGTCGGGGAAAATATCGTATTCGTGAACAGAGGGGGGAAAAATGCCCACCGCATGACAATGGCCGAGTATATAAATACGGACACACTCTTAAGACCACCGCACTATTTTTTCATTGATTTAATTATGTTGGATCTGTCATTTGTTATAAAATCATATTCAACATTTGTTGTCGATTTTGTCGTTTAGAAGGGTCTTTTGCGGTCGTTGCCCAAAACGGCTCACGGTGGTTCTATTTTACCGGAAGCGAACTTTTATATATGTATTTCAACTGTATTGTTGGTTGATACTTCTGATTTTTAGTATAACTTATTTTTTTTAAAATCATTTGTAATGAAATAAAAATGTCGACGTTCTGTTAACACCAGAAATAGAAACTTCGGTGTGAAGAAGTTGTGTTCGAACAATCGAAGAGCGGTTCACGCGGCAGAATCTGCATGGATTTTCCGTTGCGACAACGCACACTCTGCGGGGTCCGAGACGAGCAGTGGGGGCGGGGTCAGTGTCAGTGTCTCGCGGCATGCTCTGCCCATTGTCCACCCCGTGTTGCCTGCCCATTGTTGATGCGTGGTCTCTGGAAATGTGCGAACCCCGGGCCCCCAGTACCGCACGCCTATTTCGTTGAAGCAAACCGGGGGGATACTTTCACTCCCGAATCGTTCTGAATACAAATTTTGTGTTTTTGCGATATTTCGCGCGGTGGTTTTTTCTCTCTCCCCACCAACCCCTCTCTTCCATCTCGCATCATCCCCCCACGAATTTTCTTTCCACCAGCCGCCCATGTCGCGTACGTTCGGCGGCTGTGCCAAAAGTTGAAGAGGGCACAAAAATGCATACAGCGTGTTTTTTTCCTTCTTCGTTCTAAACTAGCGCTGCTTGTGCACGTACTCGTTTGCAACCTTTCTAGTTCCACCAAAAAAAGGATGCAAATCGGCGGTTCTCAAACTGAAACTTGGAGCATGTTCTACCGTAAAGCTGCAAGAAACGACAAATTTCGCTGTTTCATCTGGTTGGCCACCAGAGGCGGTGCAACTGGCGTTGGCACGGGGGAAGATCAATGCCGGCCGCCCAAAGCCGATGACCAACGAGTGTCATTGGTTCTATCCGATCGATCCCCACGTCTTTTGACTCTCATCGAGTAGAATGGTATTCACTGCCAACGCCCTGGGACATTATCGAGCCGTATTATGACGTCGACTATCTTTAATTTAGGAAAATTCACAAACGCAGTCGATCGACACAAACACATCTGCGTGCTTTTCGGTGATCTGTAGGGGGGTGTGGGTTCTGTGAGGCGAATTAAGG
>JAQGBY010001551.1:0-28527 GCA_034698785.1 Mycogona germanica | reverse complement strand
AATGAGACATTTTTTTAAGTGTGTAGGTAGGGATCTTTAACGTGTACCTGACATCGTACAGGCACGGGTCCCACGGCGTTACTTCTATTATCCATTATGATTTCTTAAATTAATATCACAAATAGTTTAACAACAGTGCGACTCGTCGTAGCCCAGTCCGTACGTATTGCAACTGACTGTGGCTCGGCGGTCCCGGGTTCAATTCCCGGCGCGGGCTCTCGATAATTTCGATCCCGGGGTACTGATGAAAATATGCCCCTCGCGTAGTGCCGAAGTACAGAAACGGTACAGAAACTCTTGTACTGCGATTGACTAAAGCGATAGAATGGGCAAAGCCCGACAAAACAAATAGTTATTTAAGTAAGTGAATACTGTCCGATTGCTTAATTATACAGACTATAGTTCTTGATCAATCAACATGGATCACGGCAGTTCCGATAGTTTTTATTAATCCGGCTCTTGACTATCGCTTCGCACTTCTCTCTCTCGTCTTACTTGCAGCCTTATTCGCCCTCTTCGCGATTAGCAGCGCGTGTACAGCAGCGCCACCTAACGACAACCCTCGCCTCTCCCCCCCCCCCTCCACCCAAATACACGGCCTGGCGCGCATTGGCCTTCCCCGCTAAATACGCGCGCAGAGAAAACGCGTTTAGAGTGACTGTATACGTGAGAGAGTGCGCGTACACGAAGCCATCACCGCTGATCTGACGTTGAGGGGGTCGGGCTCAGAAGCGCGTTGCGAACCACGGAGGCAACACCACACACGCTCGGAGTTCCGCCAACTTCTCTCATCTCTCGGTAGTGTGTGGCTTTAGGGGTTCTCTCCATCCCCTGTCTCGTCTAACTCTCTTTCGTTCGTTCCCTCTGCCTCTCGCCGATTGCAACCTAGCAATCCGACAGCGCATCCTCGACTGCCGTATCCCCCAATACTGCGATTCCCCCCTCATCATCCTGGTATTTGTCCAACGCGTGTTGCATTGTTTTGTTTTTTTTCTTCACACCCGTCGTCAGGTTGGCAACAGTGGTCAACTAACTTTGACAACCGTACTGAAAAATTGTCGGACGTCGTCACCGTAAAATCCCGAAAAAAGTTCCACTCCGGTGTGAGTCGACCGACCACCGGCTCGACTCGGGACGTCCCGTGTTCAGGACCAATTGGGCCCCAGGACGGGATCGGACACGAGGAGGATGGCATTGCGGTCATCTCGACTGACCTCCGCATCAGTCGATGGCCACTAGAGTGTCAACGACGTCACTCACCTCGCCGATTTCCCCACACAACGCGTGACATCTCACGACTGGACAACTTCAACGATCGAATAGACCGGACGAAATTGACGTCAACCCAGAACTTCATCCCAAGTGCGACCGACCAGGAAAAAAAAAGTTCGACGTTTCTTTCAAATTCTAGCGGGACAAGGATTTTCTTCAGAGTGTGATCGAGATCCAAATGTGTGGTTCTAACTGTTCGATATCGTAGTGAAATTCGCGAGTTTTATTTCCCTACATTGATAATCGTATCCTTGTATCGAAATCGCGTCACCATGCTGATTCACGCTCCTAAAGGTGTTCTCGTGTTCGACTCGTAAATTATTTTATTTCGAAGAAAATCATTGTCGAAAGAAGACTTAACGACTTTAGCCTGGTTTGTGACAACATCGGCATAAAGTCCGTGTTCTCTCAACTCGAATCCGACACGACCAAATCGACAGAGAAGATGGATTCATGCAGTAGCAACGACGCCACCTCGCGTCCCGGGAGTCCGCTGGCCATCTCCACCCCCACCCAGCAGCTGCCCCTGCACCCGACCAACGGTACCGTCGCCGTAACAGGTCTCACCTCGCCCACAGTCCCCAGTCCCCCGCAACAAATACCGACACAGCAACCGCCGCCACTCCAGCAGCAGCAACCGCTGCCCCACTCGGCCGGCTCATCCAGCAGCTCCTCCAGTACCAGCAGCGTGGCGGGCAGCATGCCTGGCGCCAGCCTGCTCAGTGCCGCCGCTGCCGCGGCCGCCTCCTCCGGTATCCCGGCTTCTCTCCTGCAGAGCCAGCTGGTGGAGCGGATGGTACACGGCTCCATGCACTCCGCCTGCCTCAGCCCCAACTCGCGCGGGTCCAGCATGAGTAGCCCCAGTCCGGCACCCAGCTCACACGGGAGCCCCGGTCCGGTTCTCGGCGCCACGGCGCCGCCCATGGGCGGTGGCGGTGGTGGTCATGGTGGCCACGGTGGTGGAGGTGGTCACGTCACCTCCGTCAGCGCTACGGTGACGGCAGCCACATTAGCTGCTGCAGCGGCCGCGGCAGCTGCCGCCATGCACGGCAAGTCCACTGCCGTGTCATCCCTGCTCATGGGCACCGACTTGAGCATGAGCAGCGCGCTCCACAATCACGTTCACGCCGCCCTGCACGGTCACCATGGTGGTCACGGCCACCAGCAGCACCATCACCATCACCACAGCGGTCACCACGGTGGTCATCATGGTCACGGTGGTCAGGACCGCGGTGGCGGCCACCAGGACCGCGGCGGTCCCTACGGCAGTCCACCTCCCGGCACGGTGGCCAGCAACGACCCGACGGCCAACGAGTGCAAGCTGATCGACTACCGCGGCGCCAAGGTGGCGGCGTTCGTGGTGAGCGGCGAGACCATGCTGTGCCTGCCGCAGGCCTTCGAGATGTTCCTGAAGCACCTGGTGGGCGGCCTGCATACGGTCTACACCAAGCTCAAGCGGCTGGACATCACGCCCATCGTGTGTAACGTGGAGCAAGTGCGCATCCTGCGCGGGCTGGGCGCAATCCAGCCCGGCGTCAACCGCTGCAAGCTGCTGTCCTGCAAGGACTTTGACGTGCTCTACAAGGATTGCACCACCGCCAGGTAGGCACTGGACACGTTGTGACCCATTAGATCTAATTGCAACCTCTCCTCCTCCCCCAGTTCAGATCACCATCCATCCAAACCATCAACTCAGGGTCAATAGTCGTTACCATATTTCGGGGATGCACAGTTTTAGGGCGGTTTTAAGGGCAACCCACAACAGAGGGTTCCTGCTCGAAACCACTAAAGGGGTTAACTTCGTTGAAATAAGATTCAGCGAGCTTATATATATTTCATACAATAATTATACTTGATGTAATTGAATCATTTTGTGCTTTTTTGTCCCGCAAAGAAATATAATTTGTGAACACAAATGCGAACATTGCAACTGCAGTAAAACCAATATTTCAAACAGTTTGCTTTTTCGCACAAGACATAATAATATGAAGATCGAAATCTAAATAAATGAGTACAAAACGTATAAATTATCCGAATAAAGTTATTTTTAAAAAATGGAATTATTTTGAAATTTGTTTTGAAATCGTTTTGTACTCATTTATTTCTGTAAAAGAAATATTCCAATTTAATTAACATCCAGCAATGAAATGTTCAACACGAAATCCAATTCGGTCCTATTCGGTCTCGGGCGCGTCTGTGGAAAAGCAAACTTTTCACCAGTAGTTCTTTCTATTCGAGTGCGCAGAGCGACCTACAAACAGACATTTTCCACTTGTGGATTCAATCAGACTTACGCGCGCCAGAGGAGGACCTATGCAGTTGCCATATATCAGTGTGGCTCCGCTCCATTCTCTATATATATACAGTTGAGACGGCAAAAAAGTGGCAAGTGCGCTATATAGGAAATCAATTGTCTCGAAAGTGGCTCCAACTGAATGTCAGGGCGCGCACTCGCAAACTGCAACAGTTTCATCCACATAATCTGAGCCCATAATTGTCCTGATTCAGAGACTCTTGTCTCATTGTACCCTATCGTATAATTATTGCATTTTCTTCAATTCCTTTTCTTTTCTTGACGATCGTTTTTGCATGAAGACAAGACGATAGCTCGAACGAAACTCTTAAGGAGTCCGTCTCCTCCCCCAAATAGAATAATTACGGCAAAAGTTTTCGAAAGTAATATCAAAAGAAAAGCATCTTTATTTAAGATTTCCAGTGAAACAAAATAGCATTTCTTAGTTTCCATGCCATTTTTGTCATCAAATATGATTTTAACTGATTCGGGGACCAAGTTATCGAAAACATTAAGTAATTTTCTGAGGTTCCCACCACGCTGTTGAGCACATCATACGTTAAGTATAATTTTTTTTAAAACTACAGCGCACATCTTCAGCTACTCATTTGGCCAGCTAATCTTACAATGAAATAAACCCCTTAATCGTTCTTAAATGCTCAATCCAGTGTGTCAAGATTTATTTGACAATTTACAAATCGTTTCTTGTCAGTTTCTTTTACGATCTACAATACTTTAGGTCATGTGTATGCCACAGAAAGATTTTTCATTACGGTGCACAAATTATTGCCTATTTATTCACAATATGTATTGAATTTGAGGACTATTCGAATGAAGCTGACCAACAATTTTACTTTTGCATGCGGCTAGGGGCATTCGATTTTCGTAGGCTCTCTGAAAAAGTGATTGTTTTAACATAAAAGGAGTTGGGTCCTCCAAAGCTGATTGATTCGCCTTTGTTTTTAAGAACAATTGCCAGCAAAAGCTCAAGCTTATTTTTGGCCGGTTTTTCGGCAAATCCACGAGAAAGCGAAAACGTTTTTCTCGGTTGAAAAAATTGATAGTACCGAGAGAGGAAAAAGAGAAAAAAATTCGGGTTTCTTGACTGACGTTTATTGGATTTCCAAGTTGTTTGACAACTTCTCTTGTCTTCGACCGAAGGCGCCGAGAGAAAAAAAATCGCCCAACATTTTTTCTCCCATTCTCTTTATTCCTGCCTTTCTTCACCAATTCTTTTGTGGGCTTAGCCTATTGCTCCTCAGACGGCACCGAAACCAGCAAAATTCCCAACAGGATCTCGCAATTCGGCGCAGCGTGGAATTGCAACCCCATAACACGAGAAGAAAAAAAAAGATACACCATTTATTTTTTAATTACATGGTCATGCTCACCCGTCCAATGAAATTGAAAAACAACATTACCGTTAACCTATAACACCATGCGCATGATCAAGTATCAACTTAAGCCCGTTTTGTTTGGGGAACGCCACTCAGTAAGGCATACGATTCACGAAGGACCCCTTGTAGACCTATGAGACGTTCGATATGGCTTTTGATCGTCTCTTACGAAATGTGCTAAGTAAATTCAAACCCCCACCCAATATTGTTATTTTTTAATTTTTTAAATGTAATCAACCTTTATCACATCCGTCTGCTGTGCCTTTGGCAGTGGCTAGTGGCCATTGAAACTGGAACCACAAATTCGACTACCTCACTTCTGCCTCCGATTTCCAACGCACAACTAATGGATGGAGTAAGTCGGGCCATCGGAGCTAAAAATATATATTAGCATTATAAAACAGGAAAGACTCATGCTGACATTTCGGTTCTTTTTTCCGCACAACAACAATAAACATTGAAACACACATAAAAATATGTTAATTGTGATTCCGTCGGCCAGAAGTTCGGATTGAAACATTTGTTCTTGTTCGTGAGCACCGTTTAAAATTAAAGAAAAGAGCCGACATATTCTTGGAAGGATATATATATTTACACGTCTGCTTTGCTCGGTTACTTTGGGATAAACGATTGCGCATGCGCGTCAATGAGCAAGCTTGAGTGTAGGGAACCGTAACTCAGGGTTGTGCATTTTGAATCTTTGATCAAATTCGCTCACAATGACTCGTACGTATCCTCGTAATTCATAAATAATAATTTACTATAACTACGATTAAATTATTTAATAGTCAAATTGATGTAATATATGATGTAATTCAAAATCGGCGTTAAAATTCGTGTCGGGTGAAAATTGTCGAATTGCAAATCGCACCAGTTTGTGTTAGTTAGCTCGTCACCATGAGTGACGTCGCATGGCATAATGGGCAGCGAATTTCAGAACTGCACTGTTTGGGCTGTCTAGGTCTTGATTAGAAAACTGTATCTCAATCGGTTAATCGGCCAGCGTTTTCTTTTTCTTATTCTGCTATAGTCGGTGACGTCACACGGTATACAATTTTTTTATTTATCGATCTCCGTAATGCGCACCCCGAGGCCTCACCATGGAGCCCCGGTCGGTGGCCTCACCGCGGCTTGAGAATAGCGCGCCGCTGCTCAAGTCTTCTAATTTCATTCCCACATCAGTCAGAAATGCCTCATTAATTCGTTTGGAGAAAAAAGGAGAAGCGTCCGAGAGGTACTCGCGGCTGCGCTTCAGGAATGCCGATTGGCCCATACACAAACCGTACGTGGCGCCCTCTATGCTCCTGCGGAGGTCAGTACCTGACCGGACCGCGCCAAAAATTAGCAATCACACGGCGATTCTCCTAAAGATTTTCTTCGACCAATTTCAAACTTTCTACATGACTTACACATGTCTCACACAACAAGGTGTCCATTTTGTCCATCAATCTGAGAAAAGCGATTCGGTTCACGTGAGGAGTGCCTGATTAGGAAGTAAGGGGTTTTGGCGCGACTGCGGAGGACTCCGCAAAATCAGGTCCAATCTCAGCGGCCGCTCGCGAGCGTTAATGCGGCAGGCGAACGCGAGCGCCGATCCGGTGAGCGATGGATACTAGATCCGTCAAATTGTTTGTGACGTGAGGCCAGCCGTATCAGCTGATTCCACACGCGCGTCTTGATACTAGTCGCGAGCAAGAAAACACCAACAGAACTAGTTCTAAATTTTTCTTTCTCAACAATCCAAACGTAATCCCTTAATTGTGGAAAACAGCAACACGTCTCAGACGCCTCTCTTGGCGTTTACCTTCTGATTTGCAAGAATTTTTTTTCAGAAAATGTTTCATGATTTCGAAATGCTAATCATCTTTCTGTCGCCGGAAACGCACAACAGCAATCAGCGAATTAAGTTTTTGTCTCCAAATGAGTTTGACATTGCTGCGTCCTTTCGTGGAAGAATTAATTCTGTGTCTGCTGTATCTTCGTGATGACCTTATTATTTTGATAATGGCAGTTTTGTTTTGGGGGTGCGTCGGACAAATACGTTTCTTGACTTTTATTTTCGCATGCACGGTGTTAGTCCCCTCATCCAGAATCCTCTCGATACTACTAACCCACCCGCGCAGATTTACTACATACAATGCTGCACATCCGTGTTTATTTCGGTGGGCTGGTCTGGAACACAAACGAGAGTCGAACAAAAGGTGAGGGGAAGGAGGAAGAGGAGGGGAGGGGGGATAAAGTGACTCGCACGCGAGGTCCGACTAACGGGAACAACACCGGGATGCACGTTTTTCCAACGCGACCACACCCCGCCAACACACCTATCCACAAACCAGCGAACTAAAAATATATAGAAACCAACTTTCATATTGATTCCGCAACGGAAACCAAATCTGACATGAAATGACGTTGACTTTTCAGAGAACCAAAATCAATGTCAAGGCATTCCATTTTGATCAACTGTATTTCTGTAATAATACATCAATTCCTTGAAATCGACGCTGTTTCACAAATAACAGAGATCTGGGTGACACCTTTTGACACAACTGAACGTGTGAAATGAAGATGACGTTCAATATGTTGGTTTGACTTGCCACTAAATGTTCCTGATTTCGTCTCCAATGTGTATTTAGTTCGATCACGTTCATACACAGATTAGAGTGTGCTCTATTCACTTGGATCGAAAATAGCAACCCAGGTGTGTAGCGTTTTTGCAGTTACGGAGGATGCCGTGATCCTGACTCTAGCGTGTGATGTAAGGGAGATGGGAAATGGGGGGCGGGGGAAGGCAAGGATAGGACGGAGATGACACGGGATGCGGACACCATCTGAGGGTGAAGGGGGAGGTGGATGACATGGTGGTTGAGTGGGTGGACACAGGGTGGTGGTGGTAGTGGGGGGATGGATTAGACAGTAGGGGATAAAAAGGGTGGTCTTGTCGGTTATTATTATTATGAAAATAAAAAAAATTGGAAACTGTGGAAATGGGGGTAGTGGTGTACTGTTGTTGAGGAGACTGGGTGCCGGGTGGTGATGGGGGAGGGGATATGGCGGGGCAACAGGGTGGGGTGGTCGAGAGGGGTGAAGAGACCTTTGTCAACAAACGGGGCAGATGCACGATGGCTCCCGCCACCATGATGCACCATGGCAACAATGGCGCCGTCAATTAGCTTTTGTTCTGTGTCGGGGGACCGCAGTCCCGCCACCGAGAGGGGTTTACCGTCGTCGACGGATAGGTGGCGCTGATGGGGGTCCGTCTCGCGCACTCCCCTGGTGACGACATCCGGTACCAACAGCCGGCCGCAATACCTCAACAACAATCGATTTTCGATTGGCTCCGCGAGCAGCCAATACAACTCGCGACGGTTCCTCCGTGTGTATGTCTACGCCCTGGGCCGTAGCCCCTTCCCCACCGTGCGTCCGTGTAGACTGCAACACGATAATCCGAAAAATAAATACACGGTTCGCCGATATTGTTCGTCCACTGCATACGAGAATGGCAAATTGAATTTCTGATCGTGGTTTATTTGGTCTGCTTTACCTCCTCCATCATCTTTGGATGAGGGGGGGGGGTTATAGACGACATCCTAAAAAAACTGACCCGATCGATCCATCATCAGTGATGTCAGTGACTGGATGGGTCCCACACTACCCTACATCCAACCTAACAATACCCAGCCCCTAAACTCACACACACACACACTAGGCACAGTCGACTTTTTAGCAACATCTTAAAATGCGCTCTCTGCGTTGGCTTCTTTGTATCTATCCTATGTGTTGGTTGACTGACGATTTATTTTATTATTTCCCGATCACCGTAGTCTCTGCACTACAGGCGTTTCTATTTTACTGTACTGTTTCTATACTATTCTTGATGATTAGGCACTTTTTCACCAGTTCCCCGGGATCGAAATTATTGATAGCCCACGCCAGGAATCGAACCCGGGACTGCCGAGCCACAGTCAGTCGAAATACCGACTGGGCTACGACTGGTCGTACTGTTTATTTCTTGATTCTATGCGGTTTTGTAGCAACTCTAAAACACAATAATTTTTGGCGTCCACCGTTTGGTGTACTCTGAACAAGCGAAAACCAACGCAAGCGACACCAACGGCGGCAATTTCAATGAAGACCGCAACATCCCAATGTCGTAACAAATTTTGGCAAATGCTTTTCTTAAAATAATTTATTTCTGATTTCGTTTTTGCACAGCATTTAAACTTGGTTAAAAAATTGAAAATATTGAAAAATTGGTGTTTACATGACATCAGTTGTCTCAATATTTTAAATCTCGATAATCAAGTCAAGCCGACTCGAGTTTTTGAATGATATAAGTCAACATTAGCTGTTGAAATGCCCTATGGGGCTGAAGATTGGGTCTCAAGATTGGCCGCGTTTGCCCTACGCGAATCGATTTCTCGCGGGTAAGGGCCTTCTCTCCCGCGCCGGCGTCTTCAGGTGCGCCAAGAAAGCGACGCGAAATCTCCCAGCACCACTCACACCAAGCGGCTTTTCCGTTCGCCAAACGCCGCCCGCCTTCGCTGAAAAAACCGCGGACTCCGGACAAATCCCGTACGATACACCTGAGCGGCGTTTTCCCCAAATTTCGAAATAAAACCTCTCTCTCGCTCAACCCCACCACATCCTCACTCATTCCCGACGACAAAGGATCCCACCTTTTTTCCCCCACGGCAAAACCGCTAGCACGGCGGGCACCGTATTTAAAACTCGTAAAATGCTAAATTTTTGACACCCGTTGAGTAACCCACCTCCGCCACCCATTCATAGCGCGCGCTTCGTTCGAACCATTACAACACAACCTACCTGAAGACAAACCCCTACCTCCCCCCTTACACAAGAAAGGGTGACAACTAAATGGGTGTGTGTGTGGGGGGGGGATAAAGAAATAGAAAAGGGGGTCTCTAGTGAACCGTGTGCTCGGCGCGTGTTGGTAAAGGGGGGTGGGGGTTATCTGGAAGCGTTGTATCACGAGGGGTTGGTTGTTGGGAAGATCGCGTATTTACCCCTTTTCGTGAGGGTGCTCATCTAAATTAGGGTAATGGCTAGCCCTGTCGTCGCGGGGTGTTCTTGTACACGAAGGAAGGGAAAGACGAACCAGAACTACAGGACAAATGAGATATTTTGGTCAATTTCGTCTCCAAGCTATCCTTAACCATATGGGTCGCTGCCACACACGATAAATGTCAACTTCGAGAACGGTCAAACACGAAAAATTTGCCTTTGCCTAACTCAACTTAAACAAACCTCAAAAACAAATCCCCACCTAAACTCACACAAAAACAAATTATTTAGTGTGGCGTCGCCGCTTTTGCTTTAAATATACAAGAAGAAGTCGATATCCAAGACAGCACAGCCATTTTTCCAATCGTGACCGTTATACCCTAGTCACACTGGCCAAGCATACTTAGCAAGGTGCGTTTATACATTGGACAGAATCGTTACGTGCCGCTCGTCCTTGCTTTGACAAAGAAATAAATGACTAGGCGCTCTCGAATGACAATTCCTTCATCTCAATTGTACTTGAGAGGGTACGTTCAAATTTTAATAAGATTTGAGCACGTCACTTGTATCACTCGCGGTGGACACGATCTCAAAGGACAATTTGCCCCTATCTCAAGCACAATTGAAATCTCTCAACCAACTTGAAGCATGCTTATAGTGTAACTAGGATATTATCGTCGATGACATTTACCGCGCCTGGCTCGATCCCATGAGCAGGGTGCGTATATACATTGAAACATGATAGGCGAGTCTATACTATGACAAGGAAGTACTGCGTTCTCTCGAATGACAATTCACTCATCTCAAATATGCTCGCGAATGCGAGATGGATGAGTTCGACTTCCAATACCATTCGATCACGTGATTTGCGATCTCGAAAGCTCATTTGCGATTTGCCCCTAATCTCAAGCACAATTCAAATTTATGGCGGCAAGTTGAATTGTGCTCTCTGTATGTGTGATTCCAAAAATCGTTCACGGTTCTCATTTGAGCCGCCGGGCGTCGCTACCCTCGATTGATACAGTATATAGTCAGGTAGATTGACCAATTTGTGTCAACGATATCTGCATGTGTGTGTGTGTGTGTGTGTGTGTGTGTGTGTGTGTGTGTGTACGACCCGGTTGAGATATGAGGCTTTTAGAGGGATGGCGAATGCACGGGGAAAAATATATAGAGAGAGCCGGCAACGATTAGTCTAATTTCACTGCACCCCGGACTACATACATTCGACGTGAGTGTTATGGTCCCGCATCACGCTCTCTCTCTCTTTCTCGAATCCTCCCCGTATGTACTTTCACAACGCCCCCAACCCCTCATCCCTACCAACCACAATATAAATAAATTGTTACCTAACACCTTTCGACAGAAACAGGAGCCTTAAGAAAGATCGAATGAAGAAACGTTTCAAACCAACTGACACATTAAAAAAAAATTACTGTAACTCAGAGGAATTGTTTGATTTTTCCCCCCTGTTGGTGCGTCGTAAATGGATGATTTTTTATAATGATATGCAAGATGTATTCCGTGTGTATCGGTTCATTAGCCACGGCTGAACAGGCTGTACGTAATAACGAATGACGTTCGATAGAATTTTCGTAAGCGCTCACTAGATGGCAGTGGCGTCCGCCTAGGCCTAGACAGCAGTAACGTGCGTCCCCTTTGTGTAATTTCGATGGGGGGTTGGGAGGTAGTAGGGTTATACGATGGATAACACACGTTTTATGGATAAAAAAGGCAGCAAGAGCGGCAGATGTGCTAGGGGGAGGGGGAGAACAACTTTTTAATCGCGTTTCTGCAAATACGGTTCAACCTTTCTCAACTTGCAACGTGAACAAAAAAAGAATCTAAACAGTCTGCAGGAATAATAATTAAATATTTAGAAGCGAAATAATAATTCACGTAAATAATACCTGAATACAACGTCACGTCTCAATATAATGATGGCCGAGAGCGAGAGGAGTTGTGGTCGACCGAATTGTAACTCGACGCGAACGTGACTCCAATTGGGCCGATTGGCTCTCACGTGAATGACGTCACGGATGCTAGTCGTGCACGTCAGCGCGTCGGAACAGAAACTCGGGTGAAATGTTTGTGCCTGGCGCCAGATGCAGCAGCGAGAGAGACTTGAACCGTAATTCGCGATTATTTCTCGCAGAAAAATAACGACAGGGAAAATTTCAATTTGTAGTTCGTGACTTCGCAGCGGATACGTGATTGATTAGCAAACGCGCTCTTCGTGCGCGCATATACGTGTATACAGTAGATGTACTGTATATACATTGTACATGTACAGCCGTAACCACCATCAACCCCCCCCCTCCCCAACCCAAATGCTGTCTAGGAACCTCTCATTTGTGCTTCTGTAAATATATAGTCGCAGACGGAAAGTTAATTAAAATTGGAATCAGATTCTTGAACACACAGGACCGCCCCTTGTATAAAATACTCGTATAATGCATTTAAAATATTTATTAGGCGCGGCAACATATGTTGGCGATTATTATTATTGAAGAAAATCGGAGCCAACAACATTAGACGAAAATTGCTTCCGAAAAGAACCAACCCCAAATTATTAATTTTGCGTCGAATAAAACAAAATGTCTGGCTCGAATGCGAAAAGTTAATTATTTACACCCACATACATTCAAATTGTATTCGGCATTTGTTTTCGAAGATAAAAGATAAGGCCATATTATCACCTGCGTCTATACCTCACCAACGGCGTAATGCAGCACCAAGAAATTTACACAGAATGTAGTGCCGCAAATTCATTGGTGAACGCAACTTATCTCAGTTATTTATTTTATTAAGTTAATAAGATATACATTAATTAAACAAAAAAAGGTCTATGGACGTGGGCGATCGAGGCACCGCAGACAAGTGCCGCCATCTACCAGTCTAGTGAGTGGGAGCTAAGGGGTGGGAGGTTTAAACGTAGTTAGGGGTAAAAGGAGAGAGTGTGGTTAATGACGTCACAAAAGCAAAGACGATTGGGAACTTCAGGACTGCCGGAAATCGGAGTGATGCGCGATAGTTTAAAAAAGAAAGTCGTTAAGACTATTCAAAGAAAATCGCGCATTTCAACGATTTTTGATCCCGATATAAACCGGAATCTTTACCTAGCGATTTCATAAATTAAAAAAAGCTGTCCAGACTCTTGTCAGGTGCGATACAGGTGATCATTGTAGTTTTTGGCGGAGCTATCAGTAAATCGCCACCATCCGTTAGGTGGCGCTGCCTCATTTCCTTCTCTGATTGGGGACGTACGTGCCAGAAGAGCATTCAAATTTTTGTCCATTCGTCGACCAACCATCACCACCACCATTGCCACCTACTGTATGTCCGTGTGCACCAACAAAAGAGGATACTGGAGAAGGCCCGATTTTCGTTCACGTATTAACACCTCTCACTCTCACACTCTCCAACGATATCATCGTCATATATGGTCCGTACTTGCGAGAGACCCATTTTTGTAATAACAAATCTAAACCATTCGATATGTACACATTAGGGGGTTGTCCATTAGAGAGACTTCCAACAGGACTGCGACTCCCTTATCGTTGTTGCGACTTGCTGCGAATCCCTTTGGGAGCATTACATTGTTTTTACAATGGCACCAAGAACGGCGCGCGCTCATCATTCAAACTGACCGTTGGACCGCCGTCCGCCACCTTATACTGGACAACACCGCTGCCCATGTCAAAGGGCACCGTTCGCGGTCAACTGATCCAATATCAGACTTTTATAGCAATCGATCCAACGTCCTTTTTTCCTTTCTTGAAAACCACTGATACTTGAAGGACAGGAACCACTTGTTTTTAATGCTTCGAATTTTAATTTAAAAAAATTACAAAATGTAAAATTTCCCTGTGTTGGATGATTTTGAAATTTAACAAATTTTTAAATGGTCCTTATTTTTTTTCCGCCAAAAATTTCTCTTTGTGGAAGAAGTAACAATGGTTCAGCACAAACATCATTAAAATGTCATCAGTCGTTGCAAATTAAAATTCAATCCTAGACAGAATTAAAATTTCACTGACAAATCAGATCACTGTGTTGCCTTACCGAGAACACTCGATAAACCAAATCTGGCAAATCACGGGATCTATATTAGATTTTGTTGAAAAATCGACTGAAATCCAAACAATGTCTCAACAGTTACCGATTACCATTTCGCTCTTTTTGACCGCGAGCAGAAAATAGTCGCCACATCAAGTCCACTTTGTCCAGCATCATCAACCCATCCCCCCCGCCCCCTCATTCCCCCTTTCTCCCCCTCTTCTATATGATATCTGCCACGCGCTGGTCATCTTGGTCAGCTCGAATTCCGTCCACCAGAGCCCCGATGTCAAAACAACAACAATACAAATCCGGAACAACCTCGACATCTTTCGAACAGTAATTAAATCTCACATCGAGATTTCAAGTTGGCGTTACAGAAGTTCAGAGGTCAGCGAAAGACCGAATCTATATATTGATTTACCGATTGCTCTTTCGATCCAGCTGATCGCGGTTGACGCATGACGGAGACCTCGGTTTCTCAGGAGGACACCGATTCGGTCAGTCCTAGTCCCCTCCTCCAGCTGACCACTCCATTTCACCCCCGCAAACCCCCGGTCATCATCAGTAGACACACACATACACTCACTTTTCTGATCTCGTTTTGTACAAACTAAGCGCCGGTTTATTTGTTCTATCAATTCACTTCCACGCCGATGTGTGTGTGTGTGTATGTATATATAGAGGGAGCTTTTCTATCTCTCGTGTCTACATTTACAAACGCGCGCGCGCGCACCAAGAACTAACACACCCATTTATCCAAATAGAAGGCAGTTACAATTTGAGGCGGAGCTGGGGGGCGTTCTCAAATTTGGAATATCAACTGACCACCTCCGCCAAAAGAATGCATCCTCCTAAAAATTAATGCATACTTTCGACTTAAGATTTAAATAATTTCCAGTCTTCCCAAACCGAAAAAAACAATTTTAAGCTACCTGTACAATGCACCCAAGAAATAAAAATATTGAATGACATAATGCAACGCGACTGACTTTTATTTAAATCGTCATAAAACTGTTTCCAAAAGCCCAAATAACAAGTTTCAAAAGATACAACGCAATTATCATGAAGTGAAAATAAGGTGGAGTTTTGTGAAACTGTCGACTTAAATAAAATTGGGAAGATGAGTCACTTGCCAATTGTCTACACTGGGGAACCCAGTGGTCATCACTGCGGACACTTCCGGACGACCCTTGCCGGATTCGAGCACGGAGACCGGCCATCACAATTAAACATTAAATAGTAAACATCACGCCGGCCATCACTTATCCCCTCCCCCTCCCACTGACCCCTCCCCTTCCCTCAAACACTCTTTACACATACATTTTGGCCGAATACGAAATCTAACCGACCTCATTTAGCCACCCCGCATCAATTCCACTCCCTCCACCCCCCAACTCGCCTCATTTCACCGCTAGCACTTTAGCGCCGCCAGAACAATTACAAACTGTAGACTTGCATATATATGAAAACCAGCGCTAGTTTTCTACTTTCTATTTCTATAAACGCTGCAATAATAGATGGCTAGGGAGAATGAGATTGGTCAGGGGTGGAGGGGGGAAGGAAGATGGAGAGTGGGTGGGGGAGGGATAAACCCACGGTTAGGACTTGGAATATATTATTGAGACCCGGTCGTGCAGACAGTCGCGAAATGACCTGTTTCAATAGAAATTATTGGCTGCCCCTGACCACCGACACATTGCAAAACTACATCACACATTGCACGCGTGCTATGCGGGGTGCGCGCTGTGCCGTTAATGACGCGTTTGCCGTTTTGTCGTGTGGGGTTTGCAAACTGGTGCTAAAGTCAATTTGTTTTGATGAATGTCCGCAATATTAATTGTTATTTGCGATCAACAAACATCATTTTCAATCTTGAACGCCCGTGTTTGTACACTTATGATGATAAATAGGTGTTTGAAATGGCGAAAATGTATTTCAATTTTTCATAATCATTTTTTAAATGATTTTTCAATTTTTCTTAATCATAAGAAAAATTGAAATACATTTTCGCCATTTCAGACTCCTATTTATAATCATAAGTGTACAAACACGGGTATTCAAAATTGAAAATGTTGTTTGTTGATCGCAAATAACAATTAATATTGCTCTGCATAAAGAAGAACATTTTTGAAATGATCCATTTTTTTTTTGCAAATTAAATTTTCAATCACCACATTCTTCGTGTTTATCTTCGAATTTCATAGAAACTCCCGAGCGTTTTAATTTTTCTCATGTATAAGAAATAAATGACTAGACCGAATGGCTGACTGAAATGTTTGAGCGAATCAGTTCGAATTAAAACTCAATCGTGACTGATGCCTCCAACCATGATATATCTCCAAATAAAATTTAAGATCATCATAATGTGAATTCTTTGGCTGCAGATCTCAGGTGGACTTGGAAAGAGGTGGCTGCGTCCAGGGGCGGAATGGAAATGGAGGAGGGGTGAGGGGGGGGGGGTTAAAACAAGGAGACGGTAGGCCTAGTGCGGGGGAGGGGGGTGGGGTGGATTGTGTGAAGCGAATTAAGGTTGAAGAGCGACCGATGGATGGATGGCTGGAGAACAAGCACCGCCAACTGACCGCCGCTGAATCCCGCTGATGATGACGAGTGACCAGCTAGTCAGCCTGACCGCCTCCCCTATCCCCCCCTTGCCACCCCATCCCACCTACCATTCGTTGGCTTGCTTACCAATGCGAGAACGCATCTCCATTGCTTCGCATTTTGAGCTGTTGGAGCGTTCACGCCTATAGTTTGTGTTCGAGAAGCAGAACAGCAGATCAAACATTTCTTTCGTTGAAGGCTTGAAAAGGTTGTGTGCCGAGACAACAATTAGTACCCTCTTGTGAGTCATTTCAGCGAATCAATTGGTTTGTTACAGTTGTAGTGGATCGATGATCGAAGAACTCTCGACGTCGATCTTCGCCCGTTACGCGATTCGATCACTTTAAAAATTAATAGATAATTAGAGATTCAGCGGACTAGCGGCGACAAACGAAACCTGCAGCCACCTATTGATAAAGTGAATCGTCCAAAACCACCCTTCGAGAATTTCATATTTTGGCTATTTGCGAATTTTATTTGAAAATGTGTGGAGATTGAAATTTATGAACTGCTTTTATCAACGACCTGCGCTCTCACCAATTTCGTGACGTCCAAAGCTACGTGAACGTGTTGTCGTTTCCTGACCTCGTAATTTTGTGGTGGGGGTGTTGAAGGTGGAACGGTGAAGCGGGGGTAGTAGAAGGGGGGGTTATTGGGGGCCGCCTCTTGATCCGTAACACGAGAAAGGAAGATCTGCCTCGCGCGCCCCGCACCTAGATTTCGGGCGCACGCGCATTCGTGTATCCTCCCGAGACTCACGTCTTAATCAGTCCACCTTTCCAGGACATTTGTTAAAATGTTGCACCTCGAAAATGTAACTGTACAGATAATTGGAGAATCCGTAAATAATAACGCAGAAACTCCAAATTTAGAAATTAAAATCCCGATCCTGGACGTTGCCAAAACGGCAAGAGTGTGTGAGATAAATTCTCAACAACCACATGGTTTTTGTCAAAGTCAACGGAGAAAGAAAGAAAAGACATGTCAAGAGATGGTCGCTATATGGCGCTAGAACAAAGCAGTCGGGTACGACTTTAAATAATACATTCCGTTGACTGGCTCCCGGAAACGAATGTCGCTGAAGTGGCCACCCACCAAATGTGAAGACACGGGGTCTGAAGGAGGACATACGAAAATACACATGGCTTAAAGAGTTAGCTCGATTTACGCTTCGCACCAGAAGCCCCCGAAAACCCACTCATGCAAATAGGCGATCTTCTCCTACACACGTAGAACAAGAGCTGTATATCTCTGTAGGCCGCGCGTTACCACCACCACCACCACCACCAGCAGCAGCAGACGTATCAAAAAACAAGGCCGCATTTGCCCAACGCGTTTCAATGGCGAGAAATCACGGTCCAGCGATTTGCCTATTATGCAACCATACTGCAGTTTTGAGCCGTTAGATATATGACCGCGATATGTAGTATACGGTATTAGGGCTTTGCGACTTTATAACACTCACTCTCTACCTCCCCCCCATCCCTTGAACCCCCCCCCCCATAAATGCCTTTCGCGTTCTCCTGTCCGATGCTGCTGACCTCATACGTTGAGCCTCTTGCGTCGCGCTCGTGTCCATGTATACAGTCCAGAAATCCATATTTGTATAGAGAGAGAGAGAGCGAACTCACCGGCAATGACCACCGCGTTAAAATTAAGCTGTCGATGGACGCTGCGTTTTATCACTGGTTGGCGCCCATTTCAATGCAATTGTTGTCTGGGACCTCGTGATGGCCGAATGTCAATTTTCGAACATTATTTTCGATAGTTCTTCGATCGTCTGAACTACGACTAAAATTGCGCCTCCTGATGATCTCTGGAACACCACCACCACCGCAACCAGAGAACCTCAATCAATGTAATCGATCGATATCGGCCGATTTCACGTTCACCTCTATCACGACCCTCCACAAAATGGTGGACGACAGATGGCGCAACACTCTAGATTGAAAAACGGCAAAGCATCCCACCGGTGGAGCGTAAACCTCAAAACAAGATCAAATCATACGTCATTATCGAGACACGGCCAGGACCTGGGCACATGGATTCGCCAAAAGCCTGAGGCGGTCGTAGAAGAGACAGATCTCAGCACCGGCCGTTTCCTATCCCCCCTTACGTCCCACCACCACCGAAAATCTCAATGGCCACACACGTATAAACGAATGACACAATACGATTCCAGATGTCAACGCGCGATAATCTCTATATTTTTCGCCGCCGGTTCCTCATCCGCGCTCTCTCACACTATAGTTACAGAACGATACAATTGAGTTGGGGGAGGGTGACCCAAGCGAAAGTCTCAATGTGGTGACGCCGAAATATACGTTGCAACGTGGAAGTGGTGGTTGGATTTTTTATTTTTCCCTTAGCGACCCTTCTTTTTGTGTTTACACGGCACAGACGAATCATTAATGTCGCGATTGAATCGAACTCTGACAAATCCGTTGAGTTTTCCAACCGATTCAATTGCAAATGCCCTCCTAAGACTCACTGTTACATCGGACCCATAGCTAGTTTTCGAGCGAGACAAATTCGCACGCCTTCTTTCGAAATGAAATTAAATCGTGATCAACGTGATATACGATATCAGGACACGTTGAAAAATCCCTACCTAGGTCAGGCCTTAATTGGGTAGGTAAAATGACCAGGTCGCCCCCTGGTGGGGGAGGGTGAACACCATCACCGGTAGACTTTCTTAACAAAACAACATTTTTAATAGGATGGCGGCAAAATACCCTTTCATTTTTGGCCACTTAACGGTTTGACAAGCATCACATAAAAATGCAATGTAATTTTTATAAAGATCGTTTTTGAATTTCAAGTCTGCAATGAACTATCTATCAAGTCGCGTTATCGAGTTACTATTGAAAAATTCTGAGGGTGTTATTATTGTTGTCAAATGTATTAAGTATTAAGTGTGTAACATTTTATAGGGTGGTGGTGGTCTCAAGAGGACATTGCCAGCAGACAGTCCGCACTCAATTGTATCAATTATGATAATACAGAAGTCTCTATTGCCAAAATCGGACGCTCAACTTTGAACAGGAATCAATCCAAGTGGGTGATTTAACGAGAACTGAATTTCCCCCCTCCCCCAAAACGACGAAACAATTCGCGTTGGTTTTTTAAAAAAGTATTTTCTCCTGTCCTCAGACGGTTCGCTGCCATCCCTATCCCGCACATGGACGCACACAAAAATACTTGCTATTGTCCCCTCTCCTGTAATTATGACGATGGCACTATTCGATTTTTTGAAGCGTTATATGATTCGTGCCTGCATAGAATAATAGTGAGGCTGAAAAACTCGAGCGATCTGGTTAGGGGTCTCGAGAACACAGGGGTTCACTGCGAAGGGGGGAAGCAATGGACGTGGTGGCCTATATTCTGTCATAGTGTTGCAGATGTATCTCTCACTTCACAAAGGGTAACCCACTATCTTCATGGTCCACCCCCTGGAAAGAGAAAACCCCAAAGATGAGCTAGCCTGATAAGAGCTCTACATGCAGCCGTTAAGGGGGAACGATTTATCACGAAACGAGACTTTTATCGGGAATTCTCGAACATTGGGATTTATTAAATTCGGGGCCAGAAAAAAATCTCTAAAAATTATGATAACTCAGCTCTTACACAAGCGGAGAAAAAACCGCATCCTCCGTCATAGTCCCCTCTTTTTGGGACTGCTTGCGGGCAAAATTTGAAGTTATTTAAATATTAAGAACATGAATAGAAACTAGCTACACTATAAATCGACATTTTCTTCTTATTTGACATTTGGAAGTTGCTTCTAAGGTCACATTGGCGAATATTGATATAGATTTTGAGACTCTTGCTTTACCTTAAAATAATAAATACATCACCCGTAGAAAATGTCCTCAAAATAATGAAATAGATAAATCTTATTGCAATATGATTTTGTTTCGTTGATAATTTTTTCTTATAAATTATTCTCAACTAACGTTTAAGCATGCCACAAGGACAGACAAAAAGGAATTCCCGCCCGAGACCTCTGGAATCTTATGAGCGAGAGCTCGCCATCTTTGTGAATGGAAGTATAAAGTAGGTGCTGACGTCACACACATGGCGAGGAAAAGAAGTCTCGAACCGACATAGCAGAGTGAGGGGATGAGATATGGCAGGTGCTGCCCGTTTTGAGAGTCAATCACTTAACACACCGGTCAGAGATTCATTTTAAGGCTTATTAAGGAAAAGTTTTCTTTTCAAATTCTACGATTTTTACAAACAGTCGGAACCATAGACGAGGAGCAGGGGAGAAAGTAGCCGCGAATGAACAGCCCCTAATTTACGAAATACCAAAAACAACACCAAAAATCACACAATTAAAACGCCCACACCGTGTGTACCTGTACAGGTAAGAGAGACGCTAGCCAGAAAAAACACGCGATAAATAATACATTTCCACGCACAGTGCAACAACCATTTAGACGAACAATCACACTAATAGCGTTACAGAGAAATTGCGAACAACCACACATCCACACATATATAAATAGGAGTTTACACACACGGTACGTGCGTATATTTTCAGTGTTCTGTGAAGTGAGCGTCAAACGGCTCACTCTTTTATCTCTCGCTCTTTCGTTTTCGTAGTAGTAGTCAATTTTCGCTGCCGTTTATACATGTACATCTGGTAGGTGGCAATTAAAGAGCGTGGCACTACCAATTATTAGGACCAGTTGTTATTCCGTGTCCCGAAGTTCAGATACCTAACCTCCCGAGACCTCACGTTACACCACCTGGACAACGAGCTCGACCCGGCATCGGGAGGTGACGCTTTATCGCTAGGTGACGCGTGGTGACGACGGGGAAAGAATCAGTTTTTCGAAGCTTATAATAAGTTTCGGATTACTCCCAAATTTGGATACATGTTGACTTGGAAGTGTTCATGGACATCCTGGTGGAATAGGTGTGGCGTGTTTCTAGAAGTTTGTGGTGGTGAGGAGGGGAGATGGGGGGGGGGTCTCACGTGGATACGAGCACCGAGACTGACATGCAATGTGGAGCATTCACATAATTAGGGGGTTTCGCATTCAGACAGACATATCTATGAACGAACACGGTTCTGTGTGGTTGGATTCATGTTGGGTTTCTCTCTCGCGCGTAAACACGTACGACTGCACGCAGGCGTAGGGTGTGAACCATGAATTACGGCGCATAATCCGTTGCCCGCTTAATCTGCTGATTACCCGAAGAATGAGGCAACGTGACAAACTTCTAATTGCCGATCCAACAAAATTGCTTGTTTTTTTGACTTGGCGGTCAAATTGTTTGTTTCAAAATTTCAATTTGGAATGCGCTATGATTTAAATAATTTTATAATTAGACATAAACAAAGTGGAAGATTTGTAATGAAATAATCGTAGCATTGGGCGAAGTTGAAATTAAAATTAGTACTTGAAATATAAATGAAACAAGAGTCAAATTTTGAAGTGGCTGGTTTTGTGTTTGGTCGGCATAGGAGTAAAAACTTAAGGAGAGTTCGAATTTCGGTCAATCTGGTTGTCGGGCAATACGTCGTACTAGTAAGTTTCACGGTATGAACGCGGGAGGGGGGAATCCTTGAACCGCAAATGTCATTTCTTCCCACACCGAACTTTTCGAACGTTTGCAGCAATAACATTCGGAACCCTATAATTAGGAGTTTTGCATTCTGTAAATGACCGTGGAAATCGAGAAACTATATCTACAGCGCAATTTAGTTGTTACAAAATGGCGTACGCGGCCGCTGTTGTACCAGACGTGAGCGGGTTCTTAAAACAAGTCGTGCCCATCTTTGGTTTGTGTGTGTGTGTGTGTGTGTGTGCCATGAATCGATATCACCACATTTGTAAGCGGAACTCGGGACTCAGATCTTGTCATTCATAATTAAACAGCTTTTTAAAATCAACCAACTGTTGCGATCAACAAAGTTGACAGGAACCTGTTTATATACGCTGTCGTTTTATAAAGGCCTCTAAACTTACCTCAAAATATATATTTTTTTTCAAATTATATACTCTTATTATTTGATTTAAAGAATATCTCGACAAATTTTGTTTCTAAATAAGTGATTATAAAGCAACACATACAGTTACATTATTCTAGATTGATTTTGGATATGATCCCCGGTAGATAAGTCTACTCAAATCCTTACCTATCGCATTACAAGGTAGCCGTTATGGGAGGGGGGATATGACACCCCCTTAACGGAAATCCCCCATCCCCTATATGTCAAACTGATAATGGGGTCAGATAATCCCAGAAATCCTATATTGGTCAATACGGTGATAAACGGCCAATTGATCTCGACAGTCACTTCGGCGCTGACCACTCATCGAACAGAAACTCACAATTCCCCTACATACCTATCCCCTTAGAAGTCACCCCATGGTTTATCTCCTTTCCTCACGCCTCCCCCTTCACCCGTACCCAAGTGGTGGACATCCATTGGAGTTTTTTGCCGAACCGAAGTGGACATGATATTCTGAAATCATTTCTTGTCATTTTCGGGAGAATGAAATTCTTTCCTCTGTCCAGTATCAGCCAAGAATATTGTAATTGCGTCTTTTGTAAACCCTATTTGGAATCGCTTGGGTTTATTTCGACATCATTGTATGTCCATTTTGGGAAATTTGTTGTCCACCACAATTTGCTCACCACTGTTCCTAGTTGCTCATCCTCGATGCTTCTTCCCGTGTTCTGTTCACCCATATGATTCACCTCCAAAGACCCTCGCGTAAGGAGAGTTCACAATTTTTTTTATCTTTTTAACGAAATATTGATCATCATTTTATGTTCTCGAAAGTGGAACAACGAAAAAAAAATTAAATCACCAATTGAAACGCAAATGTAGCTGATTCCTGACAGGCGACTATCCAAGCTTGGAGACTCGTTTTAGTGCTCATAGGTGTACAGCCTTACAGGTACATGTGGGTCTTAGGAGGATACTCCCGTGTATCAGAATGGGAGTGACTGGATTATCACCCCTCGACGACAGGATGAGCCCACCAATTTCGAATAACAAAGGAGGCGATGTGGGGACCTCCCGCCATCGTGTTGACCACAGTTCGGACAGCGACAGGTTCAGAGCCGAAGCCGCCTACGGTCATCGGGAATGTCGGTCAGCGAGCTTTTGTCGCTGCCGTCAATTAAAAAAAATAAAATTCAGCCTTTGTCTTTTTTGAACTGCGAGTAGTTAGAAGAATTTTTCACTTGCCATCATTGACAACGAAATGTCCTCTTCTCACGATTTTTAAAAACGTTCTGATAAAATGCAATGCTCGATTGTTATCATAATTCAAAAATACTTCTTGCACTGAAATTGAATTCGACAATTAATTTCAGTTTTGTTTCACGTCTGTTTTTTTTCAAGAAAATTTTCACTCATCTTGGACTGAGATGCAATGTCCATGACGGTGTCTCACACCGGGTATAATGCTGAAAAGACATGGTGTTGTGCTATGTATCTAAATGTGGCGATCGGTGAAACCAATAGGCAATTTCACACGCACACTGCAATCCAAACTAAAAAGTGGTTTTTGTCTCTCCATGTTTCAACAAACGTCGGTTTTGTACCATCTTGGCGGCGCAAGTCAGCCGCCCAAAGCAATCTCGGAAATCGTTAGTCGTTTACACGGTCATTCGGCCTCAATAAAAGAAATGGGCAGAGCGGCAATTATAGGGTCAAGCGTAGACAATTGCATTTGTATTGGACAATTGCAGGAACGCCAGTAAATATCCTCCTATGACATCTTTGCGACATGCTTTGGTAATGGAAATCCCAACAAAGATTACTTATTTTAACACTGTAATCGGTAAAAAATGTTTCTGGATATGGTGAAGACGTTATCAGCCCTTCACTGTTTGTTCATCTAGGATATGATTCTGTAGTTTGGAGTCTATAATTATAATAATAATAAAATACTTTTCATTACATTTAAATGACATTCATTTATAGCTACTGAGTTTTTAGTGCCAAGGAATGGTATGTTCTCTTTGTATTCTGAGATGATTTAAATAAAAAAAAACATTATTATGATATAACAAAACTTGTCAAATTCGAATTTACGTTGGAGCGTGTGTGCAACGATCAGATTTCTTTGGAGACAAATGGTCGGATTTAATTTTTAGGTCATTTTTGTCTTTTTGCGAGAAAATCAGGAAATGTCAGTAGTATTTCGTGGCAATAACTGGGGGTCAGCAGAGGATAGGCGGTGCCCGCAGACTGACTATTGTCCAGTTGTTCTATTTGAACGCCCCCCTTTGGACACACGGGTTTATAGACACAGTATAATGCCCGTGCAGTCAAAACACAAGGCCCATGTGTGTGTGTGTGCTAAATGACCGTGTCACTGGCTTTTAATGGTTATGACCAGTGCTTTGTGCAGCAACGCTGTTCGGCCTATGTACGAATACAAAACGTATATTTTGGCACATACATGGGTGGGGGAAATGGCAGAAACGTATACCTGCAGCAAATCGTAGAAAGAAATCATAAAAATCTCTTTTATGGATTCGTTCCTTTCTGTTAGTGTGATCGTGTAGATGGGGCACCAGTTTTATTCGACTAGCTTTGTCGGTTCTTTATGTGTACAGTCGAGCTAAATTTAGCCGAAAAACGTCAACTAAGTGTTTCGGTATGCAATCTCCAGAGACCCACTCCTGAACGTGACACTTTTTGGATTTTCATGGAAGTTTTCAGAGCATACAAAATTTAAAAAATGTGGGTAAACCTTATTTAATGCACAAATTATCATAAAAAGCCAATAAGGCCCAAAGTTGTGGATTCTTGAAGAATGTCCGGCGGGTATCTTGCCCCAAGTACAGCGAGCGAAAATGTCGAAAAGATCAAACGCTTTTGTTTGCTTCTTTCATAGACTTGCGCGGAGAGTTCGCATACCGCAAGTCCACATTTGTTTTAAATGGGGGGGGGTCTCTTGAAGATATTTTCGGGTATTGTGAACAGAATAGAGCTGCCACAGTATGTCCACTGCGGCGTTTTCTAGGGCCGAACTGAGGATGACAAAGGAAAAGAACAGCAGAACCAACAGCTGCATCGGGTTAAATGGTATGATAAAAAAATGGAATGATAGATTTAAGGGGATTGTGCTGCTTGAGGTTCGAAATAAATGTCTACGCCTACAGAGTAAAATTAATAAATAAAAAATGAGGGTTTTAGGGCGAACACGCTGGTGGACCTCCTGAACAAATATTATCTCAGAACAAAGTAAAAATTGTTTTATTTTCCTAAGTTGAATAAAATGGGCTACCAGCTGACACTAATCTTTTTGCACCGACTTGCTATCCAAAAATTCCATAGCGACCAATTATTTAGGGTTGACTTCAGTCGAGCATTTATAGGGGGAGGGGATGAACAATGAGGGGATAAACGGAAGAGCGAATTTTCATCGAAGTGGAAGTGCAAGGAACCCCTCTTGAGAGATACAGAAGGTGGATGGGGTAATAAGTTGGGACGACTACAGGTAATAAGTTATCCTTTTGAACAACTAGAAGGGAAAATGGCTGCTTCGATGGGTTTCGATTAGGGGGGTAACCGTTAGCCTTATGGGGGACAATACTGCCCTCACGTGAACCCACTCAAGTATTGGAAAGTAAGACCCTCAATTTTACTCGTAGAAGAGGGACCTACATGAGAGAGTTATTGGGCATACCGGTTTACAATGAATTAAGAATGAATATTTTATGAGTGTCCGACACTACTCTTGAATATAAAAAAAATTCCAAATTTTAATCCGTGGCTTTTCGGTTTTTTTTATTGTTGTTTACGGTTGTTGTTACCCTACCCTTAAAACACCATGAAAATCGAGACGACTTAATATAAAATCGAAATGTTGGAGTTCTTTGATAGAGACTCACTTCGTCCCAGTGTCTACGCAAAATGCTGTTCTTGGTAACGACAAAGGTCTTAGGTGGTGGCGTTTCAGAGAATCAACCAATCATTGAATGCCAGCAATTTTTGCTCTGTAGTCGTCACAGCGGCGTCAAACTTAACTCGTCAATAGAGTATCTTTACATACGAGTAAAATGAGAACGGGCATTTCATAATCGCCACAATCGATTACAGGTACATACCACATCCAAAAAAACAAAACAAAAATAAACAGCCCCGAGCAACTGTAACTACAGAACAAGAGAGCCAGATGAATAAATATTAGGCCGGACTCGAAATACCAACTAAATTACCGGGTTAGACTTCCACTTATGAATGTTTCGGCAATAAAAACGTGAGCGGAACAAATAAAAATGCACGAACGACTTTTCCACTAGGTAAGATTTTTCTCGAATCTCTCTTGTTCAAGTCTAACCTTGGAACAACACAAGTTATTAAAAAAACAAAATTGAAATATACTGCATATTTGGAAAACCTCTCTAGGCTATATACAACTTGTGCTTATTCACAGTTTATCAGTTCCGTGTTTAGCGCCAGTATTAAAAGCGCTCAAAAACCTATAAACTCCTTAACAGATTGCAGCACTCTTTTAATTAAATTTTATAAAACGGGTTGGCATAACGAAAATTAAAAAAAAAAGAAAACAGCGCCACCTATTAACCAGCGGCTTTCCTCAACGCTAGTGAGCGTAGTGCTGACCACCATATGTGGAATGCGGAGGAGAAAGCCTCAGCCGAGCTTTGCCACAAAAACCAATAGTATCAGCAATCGCCGCTAGGGTCCGCAGTTGATCACTGTCTAAACCATTTTCCGCAAGTCTGTGATGATTTTCGTCTAAGCGCAGTCCGGCTGGCAAATGGATTGCCTCCATGAAAAAAAGACGAAGACTAAGAGAAGAAAAAAAACACTTAACACAAAAACGAACGAGTTGTCAATAACGAAAAGGCTAACCTAACGCCCCCTCGTAAATTGGAAAGAAAAAAGTTATTTTCAGCGCCATTAATTATAAATAACAACCTTGAACAACTTGATCAAAAAGTGAATGCGCTCTCGTGCCCAAAAATTGAGAACTCGGCGATATCCACCTGAGATCCAAACCAGAGATCCGTAAAGTTTCCGGAGTTTCACCATCCAAAGACGATTCTTAATAGAGTCCAGCAGATCTGTTCACACTCATGCCGACAAAACTGTCAGGTGTGCCCGCATAATGGGTCACATACTTGTAATGTAGTGCTCGATCGGAGAGTTCGAACCCTTTCCGAGTACGCATAGGTGGACAAAGGGGGGGTCTCAGGAGATCAATAAAATATTAGAAATTGCGACCACTCCACCCCCAAAGACTTTTATGTTGGGGTTGGAGAGGGAGGGGGGAAGGGGTTGTCAGCCCCTCCGGTATCCAAGGCCCGCCCCCTTTCTCCTTTTCATCTACCACACACACTCCCACACTGCGCACTTAATACAAAAATGAAAGAAATATGTCTGCGTCTATCTGTGAGCGTAATTTAAAAGTCTGCCGCCGTCCATAGAGTGAGTAACAACAACAACAACACGTTTCCACAGCAGCCAGTTGTGATTTTCTATATAGAAAGCGGCGGCCGCTGAGTTAGGTTGCCATTGTGTTGTTACTAAAACCCGGCACGGCGTGTTTGTGTATGTGTGTGTGAGCGCGCGCGAGCATCTGAGAATTAATTTACGAGCGAGAACAAATACCTGTTGTTGTATAACGCTGGTCTCGCCGGACCGCCATCTTGGCGTATAGCGGACCCGCGGGTGCAAACGAGAATTCAGGTTCAGTCCGTCGACTAGCCGTTGCCGGCCCTTTGCCGTCTCTCCAATGACTTGACCTTTGCCGAAGGAAAGAATACAGGAGAACGCAACCTTAGGTTATAGCGCTCGTAGGAAAGCGACCAATATTGGACTTTTGGCTCGTATTCTGAAGGGGGATTGTAATGTCAATATTGATGAAATTG
>JAQGBY010001550.1:0-28539 GCA_034698785.1 Mycogona germanica | reverse complement strand
CTAGGTAGCTTATACTAAGCCTGGGCTAGGCAAAATTACTAGGTCGCCTCCTGGGGGTTCTAGTTCTAGTTCTGGACCTCCTTAACAAGTATATCAGATACAACTGGTCGTTCGACCCCGCCATAGGCACCTCTCTTGGGGGCTGCTTGTGGGTACATATTGTAATTGTAATGCACCGAGATATTTTTATATTTCTTAGATGTAGTCCGTGCCCTATAGGATTTTCTGTGCTCCTCTTGGTGCTTCGGCACAATTTTAATAGATGGCCTATTTCAAGATGCTCCAGGAAGACTGAATAATTTCTCAGGAGATTGATGCTTGACTTGGGTGATAGGTGATTGTTGAGTTTGTTCCAACTCTCCGAAGCGTGGCGCCAGTTGTCGGCAGTTGGGCGCAGTGCCCATATCGTCCTCCCCTCCCCGTGTGTGCACCACCTAACCGAGGGTGGACGCCAGTGAGCAACATCAGAGGTCAAATATTTAGTTTTTATGCAAATGCGGAGCGCGTATATTGAATTACACGATGGCTGCTTTGCAATGACCTTTCCTGTTCTCGCCCCGAGACCATGTTGTTTCGGTACAACAATCACTCTCTCACCGAACAGTAGATGCAATGCGCTCGCTCGACCACAAAAACGCGCCGAGCGCCGAAAGGGGTGGTCAGCCGCACCGCGTAAAAAAAAAACCTCATAACTCGACGCCAAAAATTTAACTAGCGTTTTTACGTTCGTGTTTTGTGTTTTACCCCCTCCCCTACGATCCCACGAAGGGTCGGTCTATCGAAATAGGGGCCGAGGCCAACTGCGAACCCATTTGCTCAATGCTGTCTCAAAGTTCGAGCCGCCCCACAGTGAAGCTTGCCGTGCTGTCATGGCACCTGACTAAAGCGCTAGACTTCTACGTTTTGAAAATGTGAGATTGAATTTCCAACTTTTTTCTTGCCCCGGCGCTGGACCTAAAAAATAGTCGTACAAAATTTCTGACTCGCGCGCCATGTTTTTTTTTTGTCTAAATGGCGAACCACATCGTCTGACAATCTGTTCCCATGGCTGAGGAAAGTCTGCTGGAGGTCTTCGAAATATTTTTTTGTAACCACCAACTCTTGAAGAATCATGTGAATTTGGCGTTTCACTTTCAACAGAACGAAACGTCAGCTTCCATTTTATTTTTAGTCAGCTGTCTAGTTGCTATTCATGCCTCAATTGTGTTTGTTTAAACATGAATATTTCAGCATATTTTTGGAAGATAAGAGTTTTACCTAAATCCTTTCTTTACAAATTATTAACCGCCAAATCTGAGAGAATCGTGTGAAGCCGTCGTTCACTTTCAATTGTGTGTAATTTGGCACAATAAGTTCTGTGGAATTTAGCAAAAATGTTAGGATAAATTACATACTCGTAGCTAGGTATTATACAGATATAGGTTTATGTATATTTAGATGTTGATGGATAGTAATTATCATCGTAGGCATCTTCGAGCGATCCATAAATTGTCTCACAACAAAACCACAAAATGTTTATTAAATTTTTTTATTACGAAGCACTCATTTGAAAGTGGAGCTTTTGAAAGCCTTTGACCTGTGCAGTGTACTTCTACAAAGTTATTGGTTACGCCTTCGTATGTATTTGCAAGTTATCAGCTAACTATTTAACTATTTTGAATATTGAGTCACATTTATCTTCAATCCTCTCTTCGTTTATCAATTTTCATCGTCCCACATGGGCTACAACATCAGCAATCGGGGCGGTGGTTCGTGGGACGGATGAGATTTGTAGACCCATGCCATGTTTCGCATTTCGCATTAGCGACTTTTCCTCTCCAATTGTGTTTGAGTGACTAGACTGACACGGTTATATCGACTTAAATCTGTCGAAATATGGGAGGATAGTAGTAAATGGCCGCCTGAGTCAGAGATCACGCAGACATGAGGTACGAGAATACAGGTATAATTCCAGTTTTTGCAATTACCGTTCGCGTGCTGCAGGCGGCAGCATTTAAATATATCCACACCGGACCTCGACCATGGTCCGACAACGGAAAATTATTATTTCTACACACACACATAATATGAAGTCCTTCCTCTCCTTCTCTGCGCCTATTCGTCAGCAACGATCAAATGGAAACTGCCAAATCCTGTATGGAAGCACGCGCGCGCGCGTTGGCTTTTGTGTCCAACTTTTTTTGTCGAGGTTGCTGCCGCCGCCGCTGCTGCCCACACTTTGATGGACATGGGAAATATTTCGCATTGAAATTCGTCGGGCACTTTAGGGGTTGATCCGCTGTGTGGCTATATATTTCCGTCTATCCTCCTCCTCCTCCCCCCAGCCCCGTCCTTCTCTCCTCCTATAACCATCAACCCAACTATCACTTCCCCTACTTTGATACAATATACACGTATTGTCGGTGATTAACTCGGCAATCGGGGTGGCCCCGGTCCCCAAATGTGCGCGACCGATACGATGGTCACGACACCCAAACGGCAGCCGCCGGAGAAATTCATGTACATACAGTGTATTCTCCTGAGACTCCGTGCCCACGAACATGTAATGCGGCGACGGGTTGCTTAGGCAGCGGAAGGGTTCGCCTTGTTTCTGACAAAATGAACTGGTAATTTGGAGTTCAATTTGTGAGAAGTTTTGTTTCTTTATAATGTCGGTAATGATGACCTCAAGAGGATATTTTATTATAATGTATGACCTCAAGAGGATATTTTATGCTGATAGAGGACGAGCGCGACGTATCGTAGATACTGTAGCTAAATACATAGATAGCTATAACTGACTGGTTGTGTTGGTTGCCCGCCAACCATGAGGCCCCTCCCAGCCATTGTCCTAATAGTGACATGATGATGATGATGATCACTTAGTAAGTACGGTGGCGCCCCACAGCGGAATAGATGACAGCACATTTGATAAAACAAATACACGTTGTTCTAACATATAAGATTTTGCATCAACTTTACGTTTTACTATTACATTGATATAATTTTCTATGGCAATGCAGTTGTTTATCCTGTCCGTCTGAAAATTTGAAATACTGTCAGTATTTGTAAAGATAATTATACTTGTTTTCATTATACTCAAATAACTTTTTTAATAAAATATTTGATAATGCCTGAGATATCAAACGATAGATAATTATTCGAGTTTTGTGCAATTGCAAGCACAAGACAACATAGTTGTTCTTAATTTAAATAATGTCTGAACAGTTGTTTACATTTAAAAAAAAATAGTATCAGATAAATAAAACTTTTGCAGCAATAAATTCGGAATCTCTTTGGATGCAGCGTTCGAAACGAGTGGTCTTTCCAAATTATTTATTCTGCGCGTATCTCTTAACCAATCAAACTCAATTATAAATTTCGCCTTTTTTTTAGAAAGAAGCTCACGTTGTCATTCCTGACAAGCGTCAAACGGGAAGAAAAAACAGAGCTGGGGAAATCCAAATCCTAGATACTAGAGTGGGTTTGTTGCAAGGTATAGGCGAAGGGATTGAAACACACTGGTCACGTGCTTGGGGTAGATTAGTGAAGGGAGGGGTACGGTGCTTGGGAGGTTCATTTTGGGGGTGTCCGGTAATTGGTGTTGGGAGAGGGGGAACGCTCACGCGCAAATAATACATATCAGTCGGTCGGTCGTGCAGTCGCCGGGCATTTTCAGACTTCCCGTAACGGAGTTATTTTATTTTCCCTCATTACCTATGCGGGAACCTGTTTAAACTAAATGAGTTATGCCAACTGTATGTGTCAAGAAATGTCCGTGGGTCTTTGTCTTAGGCAAGGTTCAATCTTTAAAAATGTGTTCAAACTGAACAATCTCTCTCGCAGACCTAGCTTCTCAGAAATCAGAAACATGAACAAAACAATGGATATTTTTAGCCCCAATCACTGTAGTCCACCAGTACGATCAGATTAATTGAAGAATTGAGAGCACACGCCGGGAATCGAACCCAAGACCACCGAACCACACCCAGACGCAATACCGACTGGGCTACGACGAGTCGTCTCTACCGTAAACTCATGATATATTTTGGGTATTCTATGCAAACCATGGCGTGATTACTTGTATTGATGACATTTTTGCACAAATTTTTCATAAATCGAGGTTTCATTTTTAGCAATTTTACTTGTGATGTCCACCACCAAACAAACCTGATGTCATTCTAAGATTCGATATTCTTAATTGTGGATGTGTGTGGGGTGTTCCTGCAAAACTGTATCCCATTGGGTCATTAATCGCGCATCGAGAGAGGAGCGAGAGATAGCCTGCGGTTTCACCTCCGTCCGCTCTATGTGGCAACAGGTAATGGCTAAGCGCACGCCGCCCGTGGCCTCCTCCATCACTACCGCTACCACCAACACCACCAACAACAACCAAAGCGCACGCGCCACTTCCTGAAACAATAAAAATGTGCTCGTATTAATTTGCTGCCACATTTGGTTCGTTGGCTCGGGGGGCGGGGTCCGAACAGAGTGGTAGGTAGGTGAAGGTGGCGGTGGTGGTTGGGGAGGATTAATTTTGACGGAAACACCGATTCCGAACACACGTTACACCTTTTCTCTCGCGCTCTCACTCTCTCTCTTTCTCTCTCAACCTCATGATAAAAATTCATGTAGCCACTTGCGCAAATTGGAACACCGAGCCCATTTTTGAATATTAGAGAGTCGGTCAAAGATAACAAAGTTTATCGGTGTTCGTTTCCCCGTGTCCGTCACCCTGGTTTTTAATTTCTAGAGTACTGCCGTTTATTTGGCTCGATCGTCAACGTTAGAGCGGACATAGTTGTGGCGTTGAGATTGCAGGTCTCGCTACGGCATTGGAAATCCATTGACCCCCCAACAGATCACATGATATAATTTGCGCTCGGGGTTCGGGGGTGGGTCTAGCGGGTATCGCCGATACGCTACAGAGTATACTGGGAGCAGCTGCGCCGGGGGCAAGGGGGTGGGGGGGGAGATGGCCGCGACCGCGGACGCACTCCGCAGTTTCCCAGGGATTTCTTTTGTGTTCGGGCGTGCACACACCCCCTACCCTCGCAGTAACTGTTGCCATCGTCAAATTCGTCCCCTTCTAACTACCTACATGTAGCTTTCGTACGTGTGCCGGCTCCGGCGTCAATACTTTCGCCGTCGGGATTATTATTTCTATTTGCGATATATATTATAGTATTGGGATATGAGATACGAGATTTCCTTTCCACGATTCCTCTCTCTCCTCACCACCTCCACCGCCGTCCAATCCCGCCCCCACAAAATGTACAATCGTTGTCAGATTATAATTCTCATTATACGGCCGGATTTTTAGGCGTGATTAAAATTATCTTTTAAAAATTGCTTAATATTCTTGTTAGACCATTTTTGACAGGAGGCCTTCCAGAGTCTACGCCTTTAACCCACTTTCAACCATATACATTTTTTTTACATGTCCAATGGGTGTATAAGATTAGGGCTAGAACCCACAACCCTTTCACTCGTCATTTTTTTTTAAAAATCAACTGTAGTCAACCGCAATACAGGGGTTACGTCCCCTCATGGTGCTCAATCCAACAGACTTGTTTCACATTGGACTCAATCCACTTGACCTTAAGTCGCACCAATTTGATATTGTCCGTTAATGATAATTAAACTAATTTTTTCGACAAGCTGCTAAACTTAACAAGCCGGTCGGCTCGTGCTCGGCTTAATTTATACTGGTCGTTCGACCCCCATCATCCGGGGCTGCTTATGAGGTACATATTGTAATTGTTATTTCCTCGAACGAGTGCGTATCACAGATGATCTGCGCATGCGCGACGCGCGCTTTTTTTTATTTCTTTATCGTCATGACCCCTCTCATCCCCCTTCTACTCTGTATACCCCCACCTACCGGGCTCAGTTATTAATATGAATATTTAATCGCTTGTGGAAATTGAAGCATGTTTCCGTGGCCCGTGCCGCCAGTCCGGCACGCTTAGGAAGTTGACGTCACGCGTCTGCAGTCGGCGTACCGGATCGGATCTGCGCGGAAACAAAGAGCGCCGGAGTCCGGCGACGCGGCGCAGGGAAGAGGGAAATTGTGCCGGTCACACCTAAATACGAAAGATCTGTCTACCTGTGTATCCCCATCTATTATTGTTTTTATTATTTATGAACGTGTTTAAATATGTTCGAAGACATATATAAACTTGAATTTTACAACGGATGAGTCCCGATCACATCGCCATAGCCAACTGCATCCAAGTTATAAATTTAGCACGAGCGGCAATCCAATGGGCTCCATGGGCTGAGTGGTTTGGTGTTGGGCCATCAAATCGGGGTCGTGTTTGGAAAACCGCAACAAACGCAGATGTAGAATAAAAAAAACAATGGATGGTACACATCGACTCCCATGTAGTTATTTGGCATGTGCAGAGCGTGTGTTTATCGCCGTAGTTATTGGGCAATTATAGATGTGCATATGCCTACACACACCGTTTCCGACGCAAATCAGTCAATCGAGTCGCCTCTTCGCACAACAATGTAACCATTTTTATGATTATTTTATGGAATTTTCAACTCAAAGCAAAATCACTTTTGTCGGGCAAAGGAATTTTTTGGTTGCGATTATGCTTAATTTTGTGGTCGAGAATTGTTGCTATTGTTGTCTCAGCTATGTAATCAGAAGCTCGAACGTTGTTTTACGGTTCTTTCGGTCGGCCTTTTTCGTTAATGAAAAACTGTATTCATATGATGGTTATTGTTAACGAAAAGAAAGAATGTGCTCTACAGATACAAACGAAATCAAAGTGAACAGTCAAGTTAATCAGGTTAAGAATGTCAGAAACGTGACGTACCGTTATGTTTTCCGAAGCTTCTTGACGTCTTGGCGAGATTTTTGGCGGACGGCGACGAAGTCGTGGACGATACGCAGGAAACGGGAGCGGGGGCGGCGCGGGGACTTCCGACACAGGGCGCCGCCTCCGTGCTCGAAGTGGTGGTAGTGGTGGTGATAACGGTGGGTGGGGCGGCCATTGACGGTGAGTGAGGCTCGTCGGTCGGCGAGTTGGAGGTCACGGGATCCTCCGTCTGGTCGGTGGAGGCGTGGGTGCCGCCGGTCACCAGCTTGCGATCTTTGAGAAGAAATTCTTCTCCTTCCTGAATGTCCCTTGTGGAGCGATAGAAGACCTGGTCAAAGAATATCGGAAGTTAAAAAGTCAGTTGTACGCAATTTTTTTAAAGTAGCCATGAACGAATGCAGTATAGATATTTTCTTAGTGCATCAAATGTATTAGTATCCTTTAGTAGAATTCCTGAGAAACAGTTGGTTAATTTCAGGTGTATAATGAAGATATATCTAATGTATAAATTATTTCGCATATACATCATTAATATCACTAGAATTATAATTCTTTATCGCTAACCGATTTCATACGAAATGACGTTGGAACATATAAATTACAGAATTAATTCTGTAGTTGCAAGACATGAATGAGTCACGTAGGATTATCTTATTTAAATATTCACTTTTTATTCACTTTTTTGAGGGTACATAATTTCATATTTTAATTTGTCAGCATAATTATGTAATTTTGTTTCAAAATGAATTTATGTGTGTATGGCTTTTCAACGAGCTACAGGTTCAGGTTTACGCCGCCAGGTGGACAAGTAGGCTTACACAAAGCGAGTAACCTAGATTCCCGCTTTTAACACGGCGTAGTTTTGGGACGAATTCGTGCATTTGGGAGAATCTTGTAGATTAGGCTTTGCCGCGCGCGAATGTTCATTATGGTATTTTATATAGGCGCGATTATTTTTATTGCCAACTTGGGAGCCGGCCATATCTAATTTCGCCCGAGTTTTGTCAATTGTTAAATAACCATGAAATTTGCCATTTTACTTTTGCTCTTTTCTTCTCACTTCTGGTTGTTTCCCTTTAGCGTGTCGTGTGGTTTTTGTTTTTCTCCCCCCGTGTATCTATATCTGTACGTTTTTCTTCACATCGCTGGTTTTGAGGTTGGTTTCTGGCAAGATTTTCTCAATAACGTTTATATCTTATTTTTATAGTGTTTCCTCCTCCCCACCACCGCCCACACACCTATACACGTACCCCGTTCGTTCATTCATTATTTTCATTCGCCATTCACGATTGGGCGAATGTTTGCGATGTGAAAGAAATGCGAATTACGAGAGAAATCGAGTGTGATCATCTCCAGAAGTAGGCCGAAGGAATTGTGTAGTCGATGACCCCCAGTTTGTAAATGTATATTGCATGACGCCGTCGCCAATGCAAAGTGATATGGATATCCTGCTGAGTCCCAGATTCCATATATGGATTATTAAGTTTATGACGGACTTTTATTTTTTAAATTAAGTATAGCAAACAACTACAATACATAAATGCCATGCTTCTGTGGCACTCTGCTTCTGTGGAGCACATATTGTCTTCAGTATTTCGAAATCGAATTAACGAGAGACCACACCTGGAATAAGATCCGTACGTGGTCGTCACTCCACAAATCCTACAACTGAACTTCATGTAATCCAGAACGTTTGACGTGAATTATTTAAAGTCATTACAATTACAAATTTTACCCGCAAGCAGCCCCCAAGAGAGAGGCCTATGGCGGGGGTCGAAAGACCAGTTGAGGACAGAAATGGGTTTATTTTAAAAGTCTCTGGATTTGAGGATCTGTCAAGCCATTCCACTGTCTACACACTCTAGGGAACGGATGTCTTACGTCATTAGGACGCCCAACGTTAATTTGTAAGTGTTAATTTTCCCATTGAACCATTTATTTTTTATCCGTGGAGGTCTACCTCATTATTTTGAGGACGGACCAGTGAAATGTGTTCCATTTATGTTGCGGTCTCAGGAGGACGTGACGTGAGTCGTACCGCAATCGACGGAAATGAAAATGATTTTCGTGCGTTATGTGCTATTAAAAGGAAAATGCCATATAATCTGTGTATCAAAAAGATTGCACAAAGAATTCCACGCCACCCGTTATGCGTGCAGAGCCAATAGAAGTACGGGTATTTGGAGATTATTTAGTTTTATGTGATTTTTTTTCCTTTTCTTCGTTCTGCACTTTTCCTATAGTTTAGGATGGAATTGAGTGGAACGCAATTATCCGGTACAGTGGAGAAAAAAATCTACTAGTCCCTCGTGGCGTAATTTGAGCCGAGTTCGATCCGAGACCCTTTTTCTGCAGATTTCATGCCTATTGTTGCCGTGGGTAATTTTATAAACGAACACAAACAACTGTTTCAGGGAACAAATATATCATTTGTCATACACGCGGATCACTTTCGATGAGTGGCGGCTATAAATGCTAAACTGTTTTCAGTATTGGCTGCAGGATATAGGACGATATCGGCTGAAATCATTTGCTATTATTTTTTAAATCGTATTCATTTGAAATGTACGATATACAGGTTGTACATCGAATATGAGCACACAAAGCACTGTAAATGACGCATATATTGAAAACATTTAAAATGCAGTTTGTAAAACGTCACGAAAATGTGAAGGTGTTTTTGTTTATTGTAGAAGACGCTATTCTTCGTCGCCGTCTTCTATTCCTAAAGAGTTATCGTTGATCAGCACTTGATGCTGGCTTATATGGTACTTCCTTCACCATTACTTAAATTTTGAGACAAGTACAGAGTAATTGGGTTTCGAACGTACAATAAAAATAAAAAATGACCGTATAACTATATACCGTAATTGTCGGACTCTTAACTTCGTAACAAATATTTGTTCATTTGCTAAAAATGTGTGCCAATATTAAGTTCAACTGTACAGTATTTTAACCTGACGGATTTTTTTAGAAACATTGTATATTACACTGTAATTATCTCACAAGTGGTAATAGCCCATTGGTTAAATTTCGCAGGCAACATTCGACAATTGTCTATAATAGCAGCGATCTCTTCTCATTTTTGACATGGCATTGATTATAATTGCAAGTTCGTGAACCTCTGCGCCCCCATATTGAGATTTTAGTATAGGAAAATTATAATGTTTCATCTATATGCAAATCCAGGTATTTAATTATGCGGTCTTCATTTGTATTCCACGTGGCAATGGGTTTTACGACTATAGAGGCTGGTTTTGCGTCTCTCTCCTTCTCTCTCTACAAATAAGGCTATATATACGCCTGTACACCCAGCAATCAACTGATCACAACAGGGCGCACCACCCAAAGCGTGGCTCTGTCCGTGTCCATGGCTTCGGGTCATCCCTACGCGGGCCGCAAGCCTAGGTTGCCGGACCTCCAAGCTGGCTGCAATCCGTCAGATCATCGCAAATTCATTTGTAGGAGCACATCAAACCATGACTTTCAGTTCAATATAAATTTGTTGTCATTTATTTCGCAAAATCACAAGATGGCAATTCGAAGACTGAATTCATTTGTCGATTGCAGTTCTTGGTATTGGACCCATGTACTACTTGGTGTGGGTGGACCACGCCCGAAGTAATCCCGTAGACAAATAAAAAATTGGGATTTGCAGGAAGGAGGGAGAGTGGTCAGTTGCACACACAGAAACAAAAATGGGTTCAAATAATTTGATTGCGATAATGGTTTACAATTCCAATGAAATGAAAATGTTGAGTTATTTACGGGAGACGATTTTAAAAGAGTGGGATGAGTCTGCAGATGAAGCCAATCAGTGTATGCCAGCGCCATCTTGCGATGATCGTGAGAATAAGTTCTAGTCCGTCCACATACACAATCGTCTAGGCTTATAACGGGGCGCGCAGCAAGCAAATCTATAAAGTCAGAGGCGGAATAATTGGCAACGCAGCGGGATTCGATTTTCGAAACGCCAACAGACGACGTCGCTCCCATTCATTCTCGCGCCGAGTTTCCAACGTTCGATGGCGTCGTGAGAGAATCAATATGGCCGCTGGCTCGTGACGTGCGGGCGAGGAGCGTGGGGCCGCCTCGCACGCCACAGTACAGTATATATATATATATATATATATACATAGTGGCAACTATACGCTCGGCTTTTATTCGAAACCAACATAAATTATTCCTTGGTGATGTTAATTCGTTTCCACACAAATGGCTGGCATGGTGATGGGCTAGGCGGTCATCCTTGAGCGAGACAGATTGGAGGCGTTATTGTACCTGTGTTCGCATAAAATAATTTTAGCCAATGGTCGATGGCATACGAAATGCAAGTTTCAATGCACGAATTCAAAGAAATGTATATTTAGTTTCCTCCACCATTATCTCCGCTAATTTTAATTTCCGCAATGAAAATCTGCTGAGGGAAAATTTATATTTATGATACGACAAAATGTTGTTCGATTGAAAAAATCTACAATAGTTTTGAATGATGGCGCTAACTTTCACAGATGAAATTTCCTATAAATTAGCAGTTAATTTGCTCCATTATTTTTCTTTTAGGAATTTACAAAAATTCCTATCCTGCTTGTCGTCGCCAGCATAATCTGAAATCTGTTTAAATGAACGTTTTTGCATGGAATTGGGGTTTGGAAATCACTGCTATATACGCAATGATGTGGATTACTGTCCAACTGGCAACAATCAAAGGAATTGAGTCTCCCAATAACTCAGGCACGCATAAAGCACTTTCACTTCACCGACCAGAAATGTAGGCGTATATACAACCATTTTCGCCGTAAAAGGGGCATAGCTGATTCAGATTTGTACGGCGGAATGTTAACCTATTTCGCGACAATCCTGAACGCGAGCAACCTTGATCGCAAACTGTTAATTATCTCTAGAACCATATAGGTGCGCGTGAACTACATAAAATAGGTTTCGATTAACCTTTGGCTGATTAACCGTACCTGCCTTGCCTCAATTAAGACCTTGTTGTGACTTGAAATGGTTGTCGGGCATTCTGTAAATGAGCTCGCCAGAGAATGAGCTGCTTAGGCTTCTCTGCATGGGTAACTTGGTTAGCGCATCGAGATGGGACTAGTTTATCATTTCTCAGCCGTTTCCACGGGTCCTCCTTTTAATACTTTGCGAACGATAGCAAAACGTTGAACGCACCATGTTAGAAGTACTTTGAAATTCGTGGTGCAAATGCAGTTTTATTATGTTTCAATGATTCTTTGTCTAGTCATTCCATGATGCGTTCACAGTGCGTACTCATATGAACGTAGAACAAGGTAAACCTGTCAAACATCAGTGAATACATTTAATTCATTCAGAGCACTCTAGAGTGTGACGCATACGAATTACGAACCTATCTATCCTATATATACAGTATATATATCAGACATAAATGGTATTAATTAATGATACTTTCAAGCAGAATAATGTAAATCGTTTTTGATAATCGTTTCATTCATTATATTTGTTGTGCTAAACCGTCAATTACATGTGTGAATAACTTTATTAATCTCGCTTGTTTTCTATGTAAATTTACAAATCGCAAATAATTTAGCCGACCGGTAAAGCAATTAACCATCGAACCGAAATTTTCCTGATCATCTCCAATCCTTATCTTATAATGCCAAAAGAGAAATATATAACTTGTTATCCATATAAGCTATTTCGGAATTTAGCATAATAAGTGGAATGTACAAATTTAATTAACAGTTTTAAGTTGAGCTGTCGGTACCTTAGCTTAGGAGAAATCGTGTAGAAAAAATGAAGTTGAACTTATTTATAAAACGATTGTATCGATATATATGTATCGGCGACATTCTTTGATAAATCGTGTATCGGTTTAATTTATCGGCATGTTTCCATAGATCGACCGATTTCATCGCTGAACAGTGATAAATAAATGGTCCTTTCGTATTTGAACCCCCATAAAAATTATTTTTAGACCGATTCTTTTCGTTTAAGGTGTATAGAAAGTGACACGATATCTTGAAGACCTATGCGCGTGGAATCACCAATTAGATTTACAAGTAGTAGCGAGAAAGCCATGTACATGTTGAAGACACGGATTCCGCACACCCATCGTCTCCATTTCACATTAACTGACAAGACAATAATTGGCGAGTCGAATTTGCACTTAGAAGATCTTCTCAAAGTCACTATACATGTGGCTACATTGCAAAATAGCATCAGCTGACGAAGACGCACGACGAGCGCTCGCTTCTGCCGCCATTTCGGCGGATCAAGTTTGTACAGAGTATAACATGAATTTTAATTAGTGGCACGCCCTCGCGTCCAAGTTTTTTTTCTGCTACAGGAAAAGAAGAATATCCTGTGGAGAACCTTAGTTCGCGACATGTTTACCCATAATTTTTTGCTATTTTCTACACTCGAATAAAGACTGCCAGACCAGAAATCGAAGCCGGGACTATCTACCATTAGTCTGTCATTCGACCAACTGAGCTGTCCCAGGGTCATTTGGACCCGAACCTTTGGTAAATTATTTTGTGAAGTCTCTCAAAAGAAGATCCATAACAAATAGGTTCGATACATTAGACATATGTTAGTTAGGGGTAGGTCTCAGGAACACCTGGAGCATCTTTTTTCTTGTTCACTTACTCAGATCTTCCGAGTCAACCAGGCCAACTGAAATGCGTAAACACACACGTCTGTCTCGACCCGAAAACAACGCCCAAAAGATTAAAGAACTCATCCTTCAATATCCACAGATACTAATTAAATTATGTTTTGCGTGGGCTTCGCATACACATTCGAATGGCTGGGCTTGATTTTATCGCGCAATTATATTTCCCTCACCAAATCTGTAGCGAATTGTTTGGTCAAGTTTTTGCTCCCCATCTAATTTTCTTCCTTTTGTTTTCCCTAGCAGGAAATGAAACACATTTCCCGCCTTTTCCGGCATTCAATCCGCGGACGATAGGCGGTTGTTACTAGTAAAGGGTTATACGATGTGCGTGTGAACGCTGAGTGTCTTAAGAGCCTCGAAAACATTATCCCTATATTGACACGGATTCGGGATATTTGCTGGAAATTGATTGGTTTGAAATTTGTTTGGGACATCAAAAACGTACTAGTGTATTCCGATTGGGAAGTGTAAGATGCTTATCGTTTGCAAAGTTTTTCATTCCCCGGTGGCAACAAGTTATCGGAACGCCTCATTGTTCCACCCTCCCTGATATATTGCCGTTGAATTTAGAACAGCGCTAAGTAGCAATTTTTGGAAAGCGTTCGATCCAGTTCGACGTTGAATCTAAAATTGGCGCCACACTGAGTTAACGCGCTAGGTGTTTCATTCGTTCAAATTAAGAAGCGAATATATTCGGAACTAAAAAGTTAATTTGGAGCATGGCGAAGGTATTTTTTTTACTGCTCACAACCGTCATTGGTCGATCAGCTGACAGGGAAACTACATGTAGCATCTACAGCCTATGCGCACGTAAATCTGTATGCAAAATAAGAAGTTTCCTAGAGGCACTGCACGTCAATCCAGTTCAAAAATACCTTTAAAAAATACCTCTGACAGGGTGATGTTTTAAGTGAATTAACCTCCTCCTTTGGTTGAAACGTTTTTGGTCTCACTGGCAAATAGCGATTGGTAACCGCATCATTTAAGAGTAGATGGGAAACTAATTAATGGAAACCCCAATATTTCGTGGGCAATTGCGATTGAAATCATTGAAAACAAGCGTGGGCAATTGCGAATTTTGAACGTATTTGCTTACCACAAATATTTGCCTCAAAAGTTTAACCTTTTCAGTACCGCGACACTACAGAGTAATTACTGATTTTTTTGTGAACAGATATGACGTGTTTTCCATTAGAGTTTAGAAATCGTTTAGTGTTTTTTCTTCATATGTTATTTTTATTATTTCACCACAAAATAAGGAATGAGTCACACCGCCATGCATGAGTTTGACAATCGTTGTGGTCCGCTTGCATTAAATATTGCAAGCGTGGAACGCTCATAGCTCAAGTGACTCGGACGGTAAGATGAGAAAGTGTGTAGAGGTGCTGCGTTAAAATAAATTCAGCAAAGTAGTTTCCGAGAACGCCCATTTCCCATTAACCGTTGCCATTTGCCATTACCGCAACCACTGTATGTCCGACGTTCATTTCTTTTTTCACTCATTTCTTCGGCGAATAATCCAAGAGACTTGGAAACTCGGTCAGCGTCATCCTTGAACCTAATTTTTTTCAAAGCGCGACCCCGGAGAAACAAATTGAGTGGACGACTATATATTCTCGGATAGCAAGTCCATTCGCGTGACTCGTTCCCATCTCCCAGAGACCACCATCCAAAAATCGAAGGCTACCAATCACATTCAGCGGAATTTTCTCTATTCCCAATCTACTGTGCAACGCTCAGTTGATTAATTTACAGAGTGCGTGAGATAGACTGACAATTTTTACGGTCGTACCCACAAATAGAGATTCACTCACATTGCGATTCTAATGGATTTTATTTTAGGAATCCACGCCGGATCTTAAGAGGTAGTAGTGCATTTGGCGAATAGCTATATGTATGTAGTCCTAGACATAAACATGCATATTCAGCTAACCTATTACTTTTCTAATGACTTCATGAGCAGTATTGATCAGTGTGATGGGATTTGCGTCAATAATTTGTTAACTTTTAACATCATACATAATAATTAGATATATGGCCATATTTTACTTTTTTACATATTAATTTACATATAATAAATATATTGATGCTCTGTATCTAAATGAACTGACATCTAATCCGCGTTCAACAAAAGAATTGATGCAAAATATGATATGAATATGAGCACCATGAGGGGGATGAAAAGCCTGTAGTGCGGTTGACTACAGTTGATTGGAAGCAAAAATATAAAAAATAGATTAGTACCCGTTTCATGCCCGGATAGAGCATCAACAGGAATTGTGAGGTATTTTTGGATGAAAACTCCACCAAAACTTATGATATAATTTTAATATTGAAATAATCAATTGTTAAATTATTTCATTTGTTCGATGATACGGATGAGAGCGCCACCACTGTGGTTTATAAGCGTTCACAAAGTTTATTTGCGAGCATGAATTTCCACCGCTTATAAGATTAGCCATATAATGGTGTGACACACCTGGAGAATCGGTGTAATGTATCTAACGCCCTCTAGTGCACTCCGCGGCAAACTGAGTTACCTGTGCAGGGAAAGAGCGAATGCGTGAAAGGGAAAGGAGACTACCACTATACAAGAGAAAGGCATGCGCGTGATTAAAAAAATTGCGGGTGGTCGCACGAAACCGTATCATTTCAATTGATTGCCAGCACTACCACCCCGCACACCTTTTCTCACCGGCCTGAACCTCCTCACCCTGATACCCATTCACAGTTTCTATTTTTTATTCAATTTACAGCGATAGCCCAGGTAACAATTGGAAATAATCCGACGTGCTTTTTGTGTCATTTCATGCTCTGCTGCTCTTCTCGAGCGAGCAGAGACATTCGCCCTCACACTTTGTCGAAAGCTTTGAGAACATTCGAGTCGGGCCGAACGAGCCACGTCGACAAGTTTTGCCTTTCGAAGTACTTGTACCCAGTGTCCTTCTCACTCACTCCATTGCATCTAACCAACCTATTCAGTCCCCACTCTCCCTTCCGCACATTTTTAATTCGCTACCTGAATCCAGATATCTACAGTATAAAATTGCTAATTCATTTCTTCATTTGACTCAAAATGGCAGGTTAGTATAATTAAAAAATGTTGGGAGTCACCTATGTGTTCTCGTTCAGGGCTACAATATTTATTATTATCTTAGATTAATTTAGCATGTTAATGCGTTGCGATCAGACAATCAAGCTGAAAGAGGATAACAAAATATTCTATGAAATTTTTAGTAAAGTCTTCACTGGATTTGCTGCATTTATCACAGACAGAAACAGATAACTCAATTATATATCCCAATTCCGAAAATAGCAACACAAATCAATTAACAAGATCAATTAACGTTTGCCACCATTTCCATTCACTAGCTATTACCATTTCTAGAATAGATAAATTAACTTCCTGTCGCTAAGAAGGTCGCACGAATCAGGCCAGGTTGTCATAACAACTCTTAAAACCTCAACGAGTGGGTATCACTAACAACCGTATGTGGTAGATCCAAATCAATTTTTGTTATAAAAAAAACAGAATATTGAAGTAATAGAAGATTCTCATGCCCACCTCCTATACAGAAGAAATCTACATATGCAGTTAGAAACTGCTACCATTTTGTGAGCGCAATCACCGAGGATTTTAAACTGGCCCTCCAAGTCAAAACCGAATAGAATTGGGAACACACCTGCCTGCTGCATATTTTTAAGTTGCTAGGCACATTTGGTATTATACTCGTTTACATACATGTATATATAGGTACATGAGTACGCGTTTCACTCATTCATTGTTTCGAACTCGAAAAATATCCACTTGACACGAGCCAATGCTTACGCCTTTTAGATTGCTACGAGCACGAATATTATATGCGTATACCTGTACACCCGACAATAACCATGGGCTCATACAAGCATATGCTGAACAACGGCATCGTGCCCGCATAATTATCATTGCTTGACATTTTGGTAAAATTATTTTCCAGCCAATTTATTTCGCTCAATCAAACTGAGTATGGTCGCACAAATAACGCACTAGCATATGTAATTACTAATAGTAAATTCACGGACTTCTTTTTCTGGCCACCTAGAGACCTCGATCCAGTTTTTACGTAAGAACAATCTACAATAAATTAGCTGGAATTTTTAAAAGAAATTCTCACGGCAACCTGATTTGGTCGGTGGCGAGTATAGAGTTTTCCATTCCCTCTCCATTTTTTTAAGCACATAGAACAAAACTGGATTCTCTCGGGTCTAGTCTCTGTTCGCTAGTCCCGCAATCCCCACCAGCTTCTCTATTCATACTTTTTTTTACATTCCAATTGTACTTAATCCCTAAAGCAAATTGTAAAAAGCACCTTGTTTTGAGCGAATAATGGAATGAATCCAAATTCGAACCGTGTGCATAGGCTTTCTTTTTGGGGGAAATAAACTGGGTTACTAAAGAGTCAGTTCGTTCCTCGTGGGTTTGTTTATCAGTCAGTCTTACATGAAATACGAGTGTATTTATTCAACAATCTTGATTTGCATTGAAATGATCAAACGTCAAATTGACACCATGCTTGCGGCTGCGTTCGTTGCGGTTCTGAACTGACAAAACTAAAGGCACTGCTTCTGATGCCATTTGAAAAAGAAAACTGTTCACAGATTTATGAGCTTTCGTGAGAAAGCGAAATGGTCAGATTAATTAATCGTTTTTTTAATTTGGAAGTATAAACCAGGTGGCGCACTGCAATTTAATAGATCAATACAATTGATGCTAATAACAGGCCCACCTCTCCATCGCTACTTAGGAACAGTGTGCACTGGCACTCCCCATTTACAGAAACGGAATTTCCCCATGTCAGGTGTGGAACAGGCGTCATCCTGTAGCATGTGTCAGTCACTTAGTTGGCCTTACCTGCGCCGCTGCGTGCAACCGTCCGCTGCACAGGTGACAACATCGATGGCGAGTGATTGCCGTACGATTAATTGAGGCGATAAGCTTCGCGATGAGCAGCCGAATTCACGCGACTTGATTGACGGCGAGGGTGAATAGCGAAGGAAAGGAGTAGGGGGGGACGTACAATTGGTGAAAGTGGTTTTTTATTTTGGTTAGACACAGCCTAAATTGTTATACTGAGATACAATTCTTTACGCGTTGAACCTCGTGATAATGGGTTCGATCCTGGCAGGGGCCACTGAAATTTTTTCGGGCGAAATATTTTTGCTCGCGCCTTACTTCGGAATAGAAGTGAAGCCGTGAATCAGTGATGATCATGCAAAATTAACAGGTTGTTTAACCTGTTCGTAGATTTAATCGTTCCTGATCAACAGCACACAAGGTAGCCAACAACAAATCAGAATATTTGTTTGCACCATTTACCTCATCGCTAGAAAAAATATCTTTATTCACTCAGTGCTTGTATCCTTTCCACTCTTCAACCCCCGATTTTGCCACCCACTGGCGCCACCGCCACCACCACCACCACCACCACCACCACCCAGGTGTCTTTTTTCACTGTGTCCACAGACTATGTGGAGCGGGCCACACTGTTCTGTCAAGATAGCGATCGCCAGTTCGTGCCGAATCTGTCCTTCTCATGCGGTGTGCTCGTTAGTCGCCGAAATGCTCTGGTCTCGCCAGTGGAGCGGGCTACCTGAGCTCGAGCGCCCACAAGCACCCAGATAAGCCTAGTGGAGGGGTGGTGTGGGGTGAGTTGGAGGAGAATCATGTGAGCTGATGGCCTGCTGCCGCACCGATGCGTGTCCGTTGTCAAGTGGAGAACAAATCGGTAACAAGATGGCGGTCGACTGAATAAATGTGCGGACAGCGGCCAAAGCCAATAATGTACAAGGATATTGCGATATTTATATTTTTCAAGTACATGCAATATGACAGAAGTTTTGCATTGGTGTTAAACGATTTACCTGTACTTGAAAAATACAAACTGAAATACTGAACTAACTGACTAATATTTCCTTTTTGACAACAAATATGAATGTATAAATGCGTTATCGTAAAACGAATAATATATTAGGTTTCAAGAATGGACTTAAATCAATTATTTGTTCCGTCAGAATTACAGAAATTGGAGAAACATGATTTGACATAGAACAATTAAAAACAGTATTTGTTCCTTTATTGACAATTTCAATTTCTAGTACGACTCGTCGTGGCCCAGTTGGTTTAGCGACTGACTGTGGTTTCGGCGGTCCCGGGTTCGATACCCGGCGCGGGATCTCAAAAATTTCGATCCCGGGGTACTGGTCGTTCCCCCTCGCAAAGTGCATAAGCACCATGAGGGGGACGTATAGCCTGTAGTGCGGTTGACTACAGTTGATTGAAAGCAAATTACGAGGAAATTCTTATTTATTTTTACAAAATCTAGTTTTACTTGTTCTACACCTCTATAAACAACACATGTATTATGGATTTTTAAAATGTCTTGTTTAAACTGTGCCGTGTACGATATTTACAGGTGAAGTATATTTTTCAGGTTGTCATGGTCTTCTCTGAAACAATGGCGCAAGTTTGCTCCAGCAGACGGCGCTAGGTGTCGCGTATCATTGAGTTCGGGATGTTGATTCTCCTTGTTTAATTTCCAGTCCTTTTGTTGTTTGAGAAACATTTTTTATAAGCACCAAAGATCGATCAGGGTATTCCTAATTGCATAAACAACGCAAGTGTGTATGTGGGTAAGAGTACGAGCAAGCCAGTAAATGCTGACTCGACGTTTGAGTAAGACCGTGATTAGTATTTTAATCGATCTACTGGCAATGGCGAGCCGGTCGGTCAGTCAGTCAGTCAGGCAATAGCAGTTCGGGGATCGAGAATATAATGAACAGTATATTCAAGGCTCTGTCATTGCCAACAATGATTCGCCTTGTTCGGGGGCGACATTTACCGATAGTTGTAGCGTTCAATAGCAACCAATTAGATGAATAAGCTTAAAGCGCGAGCACATATTCAGACGGGAGGAGGTGTACATAAATGATCATGACATCTCTTGATTGATCTATTGAAATTGGGAACCTCGCGGATGGTGGGAGACTCTCTCACACACACTCGTCCAGCATCATTCGGGGAGATCGCCAGAAGTGTTGTGTATATTGAATATTATCGACAAGTAGATGCCCAAGTATCTACGAAGTGGTTAAATATTTTATATTCCAATTTCTACAAGTATACAGTTAAATGTTTAATTACTGTTTATGAACGACAAACATACCTTTTTTTTGCTATTTGCACACGTTTAAATAATTAATAATCCCACTACCTGTATATGTAAATATGCTATGTTTAAATGAAATGGATTTTTTAATTGATCCTCCAGAAACTTTGCATCTGTTTAAATCTTTTCTGGCTATTATTTTCGCCGTGGGTAATTATCTAGATAAATAAAATCGGCAGCAAATGTAAGTTTCAAGAAAAGGAGATGATAAAGTATCGAATCGACTGATAATAGAGAGGGAGGGGCTCAAATTTTATTAAATGGGGCCCTCCAGTACCGTTACCTGGCAGGTGCTGTCGGACACTCTCGTGGCAGGAGAGTAAAACGCAAATTTCCAGTTGTCCCGGTCAGACTGTGGTTTATTTTATAGGATTTTCTATACTTTAATTAATTACTATACTATTAATTATTATTATTAATTTTTATACTATTAATTAAAAATAACAAAACATTTCTAATTTGCAATTAGAAATTTCGGAGAATAACAAATAACAAATTCGACTTTATAATTGTGAAAAGATCACCTGACATAAACTGCCACGATCAAACGTCAAAGAAAAACGAATGTGTCGCTATATGAAATGTTCCTTAAAATGTTAAACAATACGTTGTTCGTAGTTTTAGGTTGGCCCCTGTACTCGCTGACATTTGAATGGTTGTTTTCCAAATGTTATTCTATCAAGCATTATGCGTTCAGTACGTAGATCCAGCTTCTATGTCCTACAAAGCTGCTCAATGGCAAACTGCGGCTATATAGGCCGTGTGCACGTTATCATATTTGATTGATTTCTTTATTTCGTGATGCGTATATATTCATTGCTTGTGTCAACAACGACAGCTGAGTTTTTGCGTAAAGGGGAAATACGTGCAAGCTTGTACTCGACCGATGAAAACTACCGTCGGGGTTTTCAGCAGAGCGCCTGCATGGCTATTGCTCGTATTTTAATTCGTGATCTGACTTTAATCTCAACCTTGATGTCTGTTAGTGGAACGTTTCGTTTTGCACGGTCGTTGAAATGTAAATGACAGAAGCACTGGGCAAGGGCTTTTCATGTCTTGTCTTCGGTGAGCGAGCTTTGGGATTTTGTAACGGTCGGGGGTGGGCCCCAAGGTGAGCGTGACACTTCTGGTGAAGTTTCGCCTCCCCCTCTTTTTAATGGTCGATTTCGTTCTGCGATATATCGATATACACGCTGAACAAACAATGTAACACATTTTCAACTCTTTCAACACTGTTTAAGCCATTTTAACAATTCCTACTCATTTCTTTTCATATTCCATAATCTTTTCCAGTTAGCTGCTTGGCCTGCAATTCGAGCGATAGGTGTAACTTTGCAATAATAGCATAATGGTCACTAAATGGTTATTGCCCTTATATATCACTTTGACAAGCATATGCTGGTTGACGATGGTATACAAAGTGCTCCTTCTGCTTCTACAAAAATAGTCAGTCACCCCATAATGCAAATATCGAACTTGTCTATTTATGCTGTACTCGTCTGCATACAACAACATACAAGAGAAAAACGTGGGCAAAAAAATCAATTTTTGTCTGGACACGCTTTTTGCTAGTGTCAGTAGCGATGGGCCTCAAATGAGATGGAGGCGGGAAAGAAGGGGGGTTATACATGGTTGGAAGGAGAGGGGGTATGGTGAGGGGGGTTAGTAAATCGTCGCAGCGTTTCATTTGCCAAACATGTAGGTACCTTAATATCCTCTGAGGACCATTGTTCGTTAAAGTTCTCGTATAGACGGAGACTAGTTGAACTTTCTAAAAGACAGACAAACGTTTACAACTATCTGATAAAATACATGGCACACAAAGTTAAAAGTCCAATAAAAAGGACAAGTATTATATTTAAGACGCCGCCAGAATGTTACAATTCGACATATTCTGCGGAATTAGGAGCTGAAGTGTCAAGGAGTCAAAAGTGCGACTCACATCTGGTCTCAGGAAGACATACGCTGTTCCTATAACGGAGTGTATACTCTTGAGTATTGATGACCGAGGAGTAGAGTAGGGGTGGCGGTGGGTGAGTGACGTGTATAGGCAAGCCACGCGTTTAGGGATGGCATTATATTGATGGCATGTGGATACCGCTTTTGTTTTTAGGAGATACACGACGAACGACAGCGATGGCATTTGCTCCACCGATGCCCACGAGCCCACGACCCGTTATCGGCCACTTTTATCTCGATCTCTCGGCGGTATTCGAGTTGGAGGAGCTCTTACACTGGGCTGCCTCGAGCCATGCTGAGCCAAGCCGAACCGAGCTGAACCGAACATCATGAAATTCGCCGTATCAATCAAGCATCAAGGAACAACCACAAATATCCCCCTATTCTTTATCTTTTCTTGATTGAAAATGCGAGCGTAGAAACCAAAATTCCTTATCTCTTATCGAATACTGTAAGGAATCGATTTAAAAAAATTTATTTGATTGGTTCGAGTGAATTGTGAATTTATTTTGTAGTGTGGATCTGCTCGGTTGAAGCGCTGCAATGTGTAAACGTCAGTAGAACGATGTGTGTGTATGTGTGGGACTGGGCAACGCCATCACCTCCATAGTCGTCCGCGCCGCACTGACAACTCATCACTCTCTGTCAACTGCATTAGTATGCCTGATTAATTGTCCCCGAAAAAGAAATTGGACAATAAGTGGCTTCCTTTAGTGCTCATTTGGTTGCACGGGCCCCATTTTTTTTTACTCTCACCGCCGCGAAATGTGAGGTGGACCAAGTGTGGCACAGACTGATGTGTTCAAAGTGCTCGTTCGCAAAGTGTCTGAACAATCGATGACCATGTTGGCATCGGAATGGCCTCCCGAGTTAGCGATGGAATTTTTAATCTATGTGTAATAGTTTATTTTTAACTTTTTTCATGCTGATCTGAGGAAGTGAAATTTTGTTGTTACTATGAAATGAAAAGTGGCGAAATTTGTAGGATTCGCCTATTAAATTGTTTACAAAAATAGATCATGATTTTTTTTTAATGCGTATACTTTTTAAACATCACATATCATTTCATGATTACAATAGTAGGATAAAAATACTGATGCATCTTGAACGACCAATTAATGTACTCGTTAACGATTTGACGAATTCTTAAAATCGAGATTGTATCATACAGATCACATGGTCAATATAGGTTAAAATAGTATTACTTAATCGAAACTGGCAAATTGATTTCAGCCATGAATCGTTGCACCAATTGATTAAGCGAAACCGGTTAAATTGTTTTGTATATAAACATGTAATTTTGAATTTCGCCTTCGATCACTACTAGAACAAAAGGTTTACAAATTTAGGAGGATACATAGCGTTACGCTCTAGATACCAGCTAATTTTGTGCTTTACTTTTCTTCCGTCTTTTTATGGTAGCGAATTAGTAGCGCATGACGATCCTAAAATTATTGTGGTTTATATGATGACTGCATGAGAACACATACCATGTACCCATATACTTATTGAAACTTTCTGCGATAATTTTAAACAGAACATACATTTGCTAAGATCATGGACAAATATTGGTGATACTTTTACAATTACACTCATTAGTATTAAAAGTGGACCCGATATACACATTGACCAGAATATCTTGTCAACCGTCAAATTGGGTCAGCAAAAAATAATGTTTACTTGCGCCGTCAACCAGCTTCCGAATATGCTTGTCTAAATTCAGAAAAAGTGCGCAATCGATGTCTAAAGCTACCAGGGAGGCCAAGCCAGGAATATCATCAAAATGAGCAGGTAGGTTAAATTTTACTGTATAATTACGACACGTTGATCCGTTAGATCCACCGTTCGTATGGTCAATATTTTAGAGTACTGTTGCTCGGTGGAACGAAAAATTAGCTTTTGAGGATTTAACTTTTAAAAAAGCGCTATATAAATGAATCTGTATATTATCTTCACTACAATTTACATGAGCCAATCGTGGCAGAAAAATAATAACTTTATGGTCGCTACAAAACGAGTAAATGCGCAAATGTGCACTTACGATGAGTGCTCGTTTAGCTTGATCGACACCAATATTGGCAAAAATATACTGCACTATATTGGCCAGATTCAGTGCATTGTATTTTGACCAATATTGGTGTTTGCGGTTTCAGTTAAATGTTTGGTGCTCAGGAACTTGACTACACCGCAGTCGACCATGGACGAGCGCAGTCAGGCTAACCCATTTTCGAATAATGCGATGCACGACCTTTGTACCGGATTCTACGATCTGTACAAGGCAATTATCAGATGGTTGTTTGACCTGTCGTGCATCCGAATTGGACCGCAAAGACGAAGAAGAAAAAAAAATTTGGCAAGAAAAATGGACTAACCAGAAGCCGCTTTGCGCCGCCGCCATGCAATGTCTAATAGCGTGGGCTCGCTCTCGTTTCTCGCCGCAAACCACGCGAGAGCGTCGGGACCGCCCTGCCTGGATGGCGGCCGGCGGTTCGAGAGCTGCGCGCGCGCGGCATAGATGCAGCGACCGCCGGGACGTGCTCTTGGCGGGCCTAAGCGCGTGATGGATTACCGGTGTCATGGCTGACACCTTGTACAGAAGTCCCCCGGTGAGCACCGGGGTGTCATTGCTTATGACAATGATGGTTTCTTAATAATGGCTTGTGCACCCCCGCGCTCCCGCCGCATAAATGCGGAACGCTGCCTCCACCACCACCACCACCACCACCACCACCCCACACCACCTCATCCAGTATGCCCACTGCGGTAACCCCTCCTGGGCACCTTCCACCATCAGTGCCACCCAACGCTACAGTTGGAGGATGGAGGCGTTATCAAACCGTCGAACACCTTAAAAAAGCTTCTTTCTGGAGTGCACGCGTGATCTATTTACCTGGCAGTCGTACGAAATGTTTTTGTAAATGATATTTTTACGTGATCACCCGTATTGGATGACTCTCATAATGGTGGTGTGAGTCAAATAAAGATCACGACTCTTTTGCAACGGCGGATTATGTGGTTTCAGAAATTGATATTCCTGAATCCGTATGTTACAATGTTGTAACGAGCTTCACACGAATGACAACTTGAACCATATTAATCAGCAGCTTATATAAGAAAGAACAGTATGTCTTGTCTCCCAAAATTTGCTAGACTGACTAATCATGTTGATAGTTTTTTGTTGTTGCTCCATTTGAAATTTTAATATTGGGGATTGATTTACCAATCGTTTTTATGCTTGCGTTTAGTGATCACAAACGATAATATAGCAGGGAAATTTTTATTGATTTTTTAAAATCAACCAAACCGAAGTCAAATTTTATGCGGCTGCGGTGGCTCAGGATTCTTTAAAACTTGAACAGTCATTATAAATAACAAGTTTTTATTATGATTGACGCCAACTGAAAGCTATTAACATTTCCTGTTATTTTTTTCGAATTTAAAAATTATGGAAAAGAAATGGAAATTACTAATCGTCTATGAACATGAGATTTATTTTTGGTATTCAGGTGCCAATCTGCACGCCGCTCTTTACCATTATTTGATTTTCTGTAATCGGACTAGTTGTTTCCTTGAATCAAATGATGTTTGATGTTTTGTTTTCGTTTTTCCCCCCACACTATAAACGCCCTGATCGCTGATCGTCATTAACATACCAACACGCAATCGGTTTGTTTCCTTGCTTTACCGCTAGTTGGCGATAGGAGGCTTTGAAGGAAAGTTATCTTGGCGAGATTCTACATGATAATAACGCCAGCTGGCGGCTATATCTTCCAGTATGTGTACGGTGTGTGTACAATTTTTCCTACTCGTTCACGACTAGAAACACACAAGACGACTTTCGCTTATTTTACTGAGGAAAGGAGTAGGGTGACTCGGCAAGGCTACTTTGGTGCTGCAAGTAGCACTGCTTATTATGTGGCGGGGGTTTGTGTTTTTTGTGTGTATGTATGTGTGTGTGTGTGTGTGTGGTGGTGGGAGGGAGATGCGGTCTCTATGGAAATATAGGAGGGGGAGGGGTTGGGACACCCCGTTGCGTTGACACAGCTTCGTGAATGCAATTTAGGCGACGCCAAGCAATTAGCGTGAATAATCCGATAATGTATAAGCGGAAAAGTGAAGGCGACAAGCGAACGTAATTAAAAAAGAAGTTCCACCCGACTTCCCACTTCGCTCCCATCGCGCCACCTAGTGGTCCAACAACCATTGTGGAGTCGTTGCTCCACATACAGGGCGTGATACATTTCTTTGGTAGGGCATTCAAAAATACGGAGATTTCAACATCTGAGGTTTCAAAATTGCGTAATACCTTTCGAATCGAGCTTGCCATTGCGATGAAATGAAATACCAGATGAAATGTATGCTTAGATTTTTACAGATTTCGTATCTGTACATATGCGGAAGGAATATATTTCATGCAAACCAGCTAAGCTAGGCGTGAATTGACCAGCAGTTTACAACATCAATTAATCGCCCGTCCATCTTGGACGCCAATCTATTTGGGTTACCGGGCGGGAGCGCCCATGCCATCTTGTCCGGGTAGATCGGTGAAATAGATTGATCGATCGGTCGGATGCGTGTGTAGATGGCGCTGCCGGCGACGCCGACAGCACACGTCTTCGCCGCATTTGCAAACGCGCGCCCTCGCGAGCGTGTGTTTGCACGTTGATATTCTATTTCGGATCGCATTCAGCGATTCCTGTATATCAACAATGGCGAATAGGGCAGAAATGTAGTCCATGATGGATCATATGGGCTTCCGATAAAAGCTCATTGCCCACGCGAGTTATTTTACAGGTATATTCATTTGCGACGTTTTTGCGTTCCTTTCTGTACATCGTATCTGATGTATTGTGGGAATAAAACTATTGTTATTGTTGTTGACACACTGGGAGCATGCAAGCACAGTGGCGTGGTCAACAGAATGCTAGTCTGACCGCGATTCCTAAGATCCCCTGATTAACGGACCTATTTATATCTCTGGATTCCAATAGCACATTTGTCTTGTGAAAGTGTGAGGGATTATGTGATCTTTTTCGATACTGTGAACCGAGTGGAGAGGATCGAAAAAAAGCTGGCTATCAAGAACTGTTGATGTGGTCACGGGGTTGAGCTTAGAATCATGAGGCAAGCCATTCTGTAAGTGATCCCTACTTAGTTTCGTAAAAGTAGAGGAAAGAATTTGAATGTGCACTAAGAAACAGGGAGTTTATTTTCTTTGCATAGAGAACGCTCCTGTATAAATTTTTCTGTCTTAATTTTTGAATGTGAAAAAAAATTTGAAACACGCTCTGCTATTAAGTATGGGTAAAGTTGGGCGAATGCATTCCCAATTAATTCTAATCCAATATGCTGTACGACTTTCTTCCTAATCGTCCCCTACCTCCCATCCCCCAAAGAAATTGCTTTGCATGGTGGGTAAAATAAAATATGCTTATATACTTTAGTGTCACACGCATTAAACCGCAAGAAATCGATAATCGGACACAATATACTCGCTGCCTATACTGTACTTGCTAATGACTTTGATGGAATATAGCTAAGTGGTGCCGGGGGCGTGAGTGTTCCTTACGCGTGTGATTTTTCTCCACATTATAGATCCGGATAATTTATAATGAGGATTCGCGGACCACGTATGTCTTAGCGTCTAGTTGTTGTGCTCCAAGAGTGAGTTAACTTCGCGACGTCAGACATTACACACTGCGCCGCCATCTTAAATATTATTAATTTTGCACATGCGACCATGCGGAAGAGGCAGAATGGGATATTTTTTCAATTAGAAAATTGAAAAGAAAAAGTGACCTCGCGTCTCAGATGTAGATATGTTGTTGTTGCTTCCAATCAACTGTAGTCAACCGCACTACAGGCCTTACGTCCCCCTCATGGTGCTTCGGCACTGTGC
>JAQGBY010001549.1:0-28543 GCA_034698785.1 Mycogona germanica | reverse complement strand
GAAACTCTCAAATAAAATAATAGAAAACACTCTATTATTCGATAAGGATAACTAACTGAGAACCATTGCAACTGACGTTTTTTCGTCCAGTGCTGTCCCGGAGACAACCCCTATTTCATTATAAATTTATTATGAATATTTTATTTTATTATATTTAAGTGCGATCTTGCCTTTTATATTCTTATATTGTTTAAAGATACGATGTTACTACAATTAGTTGAAAAAAATTACGATAGTGAAAGACCATTTATTTATTCCATCGGTTACAGTGGAGAATACAACTTTTTTCAAATTATTGCTGTAACATCGTATTTTTGTTGACATATTTTATTGAGTTCCTCATCCGGTTTAACGTGTATTTGGGCATTTTCATTTGAATTAGTTAAGCTTACGTTAAAATTAATTTTGTTTCGTTTGGAAAAAACTGGTTGTCAACAGAACTTCCTTGGTACAGTTCGAAAACAAACTCTGTAAGATTTCAATCAATTCAAATTTTAAGAAATGGTAAAATATTCTTTATGGAATACGACATTATATCAGAGCATATCATTTCATATATTCTTTTGTTTTTGAGCCGAATAAAAAGTTTCCGTAATGGTGTCGTCTTCAGTTTTACGTTTCCGCGTTTTCGTTTGCTTGTAGATTGTCCTGTTTCTCTGTTTGGCGAGCACGTAAGTGCCGCTGGCAGCGATGGAATCGTTCCATCGTCTCAGATGGCGGCGAAAGAAATTCCGAGCAAATAATGATTAGCGAATGTCGACAACGCTTTAAGGATTGTTCGCGCAAGCGCAGAAATAAAAGAAAAGCTTTTCCCCGCTCGATGTGTGCTCACACACAATTGGCGATGGAAGAGGACCTAGGCAAAAACGACTGGGAAGAACAGAGACTGACACATTGGATGAAAAGAAATGCTCGCTTGATTCCAGAAATTGAACGCGTGAATCATGTTTAAACACCTTATGTTCCGTCGTGCATTGTCTCCAACTGTAAAAATTGAATCAGTCTGTCGCACAGTTTATTCACAAATATATTTAATACGAATGACAGCAATTTGTCGTATCAACGTACGACAATTAATGATATCCTATTTTCCTCCAACATAATTCACCGTTTATAGGTCTAGCTATCACTGCATAAATCATCTCCTTAATTAAAAAAAGAGTCATCACTCGATCAAGTAGCGTCACCTTTAAAATCATCTTTAAAATGAAGTACCCAATTTTACTGTTTGTTTAAAAATGAACATCTGTACTTTATAATCACTTTTGATTTTTTTAAAATTATTTCAGCTTTAATTAGAGTTTTAATTGGCCATTAATAAAATAGAATATTTAAAAAATACTCGTTTTTGACAGTTGTGTGTGTCCATTTTCGATTTTTGAAGATGATTTGAATGGATTTATGATGCATTTTTGAACTCGTTTGAACTTCAGTTCAATGGTTAATACATTGGAGTTCCATTGTTTCATATACAGGGAATAACGGTGTGTGTGTTTCATATACAGGGAATAACAGTTTCACTTTGTATATTCGTTCCTATATGACACTTGCATCCACCATATCCTTTGATCCTTTCAACGATAAAGCAGAGCAAGTTCGTCACATGTCGCTTTCATTTTACGTTCAGCCATTAGTCTCCCTGGAGGCTACAACCAGAACTGATCACGCTAGACGACGTCAAACAGACATTATTTTTACGATTATGGATTTTCTCCAATCCGAACCTGAAAAATTGTATAATTCTCTCTGGTGCTGTTTGAACATTTCACGCCTCGTCCATCATTTTCTATATGACTGACTCGGCAGTGTTCAATCATTTGCTTTGTCATTTCGTGCCCCCAAACCCCACATCGAGTCCTTCCACTGCTATTCACCCATAATATTCTCGCAAGGCGAAAGGGTCACTCGTAAGATAGTGGAACAATCTCGATTATTAGATTGGGGAGCCAATATCAAACCAAACTAAATTTAAATTCAGCAACTGCTACAGTATTTATACAGACTCTGTATAATATATTTTATTCGTTGCAAACATAATCTGAATAAATTAATTAAAATAAATAGCTAATACTGTTAATACGATCAAGCGAATTCCTTTAACTGAAAACATCGATATTTTTTTAAATAACATTTGGCTAACAATAGAATAGGAAGAAGAACGTCTAGGTTATATTCAATAAAAATGGGGGTTGTGTCCGGGACAGCCCCAACGAAAAAGACGAACGAAAGTTAGCGATAACTCTTCTAATATAATAATACAATAGTAAACTATTATCTAAAAGCACTAACTTTCTAGTTTAATTTTTAATAGTTTACTATTATTATATTAGAAGAGTTATCGCCAACGCTCGTTCGTCTTTTTCGTCCGGTCTGTCCCGGACACAACCCCCATTTTATTTAACATTTGGCATTCAAATAAAATTGTATAATTTTACAGTGTTTTCTTTTAACAAATTGAAGTGTTGCAGTGTTTAGCAGTTCTGCAGACAAACAAAACATAGTACGTGCGTCAGCTGTATTATGTATAGCAATTTCCCCAGGCAATATTTCTAGCGTCAAAGCATTTTGTGGTGGTGTCCGAGAGACTAATGGCATCATTTGCGCCCTGTTTGAAAAACGAATTGGAGCTCATCCAACTTCTTGAATAGGGCGAGGAGACCAGATAAAAGATGAGCGTAACGTAGAAAAACTTATCGTCTACGCAGTTGCGGCATTCCTCAATGGCACATCCTATGTAAACGCAGACGGCGTTTATGGAAGGTTGGCGATACTTGTGAAACGACAAAACCAGCAATTCGTGCTGCATCGTGGTGACGTGACAACCGTAGTTTTTGCCATGGTTACGATTTGCCGAATTGGTGCGGTCTGAAAATATTGCTGTTTGATGGACAATTTACCCGAATCGACGATGGTCCAACAAACGTGCCCGCACCCTATAAACGTTCGATACCAGACACCGTAACGAGTTTTTTCTCGCATATGTTTTTTGTTCATATTCGCTTTGGACAGTGTACAGCTGTAGTCAGTGCTGGTCAACTGTCCAGGGTACTGTTCATAGGAGAACTGAGTTATTTTTTCGTCGATGCTTCGGGAGTTACATGTTACATGTCATATTCTAATGTCACATTAATAATCAAGTACAATGATGAGGAAACGAAGTAGGACTTATTTTAACTCGGGGTTTTCTAGAATTGAGAAACAGGAGGTTTTACTAGATGCGTCATCACAGGGTTCCGTGTACCAGTTCGAATTATTCTGCCCTCTGTCTGCGCTATAGAAAAGTTTTGGCTTACGTGACATTTTCTTTCAATAAATAGCTTTGCACGTCAACATTTTATTTTTCCCTATAACTCAAATTTCTTTTTAAAAAATCGTGAGACACCACTTTGGCTTTCACTGTTTCATATACAGAGTAATAATCTGACATTTGACATTTGATTTGAAAGGATATTGAATAAAATTTTGTTTATACAATATTTTAAATTAAATATATATAATTTGTGCATCTCGTCCAAACTTAAATTGGCATGTCAAAGTCATACACAACAAAGTAGATCATGAATAATTGTTTAAAAATATAATTTTTCAAGCTTTCCGATTTATCAACAATAACACGGGTAACATATTTAAACACATTTAATAAAAATTTGTTTACGTTTACATTTGTTCACGAGCTTGCACATTCTTCTGCGAGATTAACATTATATTAACATTATCGGAAAACGATGAAACACTTGCTAAAGAATACATCTCTTTTAAAGTGGCAATGCAGGCCGGGTGCGTATAAGCATGACTTATTTTTCTCCATTTTCCACACAGAGGAAGATGATATTATCACGCTGGGTGGAGAGAGAGACAGAGATCCGTTAATCATTCACGGGGTGAAAAAAATTGCATTGTCATCTTTAGATTTTAGTGCTGGCAATGGCGAGAGCGAGAAAGGAACTTGCGTTCGATTAGAGATGTAAGGAGGCGGTTGTGTGGTGTGTTGCTTTTTTTGTGCCCCATCTGATGTGTGTAAGCTTCAACTTTTTTTCTTGTAAAAAAACGCGAAATGGCAGAATGAATTATTAAGGAGAAATGGACAAAAAATTATTGGTCGATTGGTCGTATTGAGCCCGATATTTGTTAGCTTAACAGGTGTGGGTTTGGATTCAAAAAATAACCTGCCGACGGGAGACACTCTTATCCTCATCAAAATTCAGCTTCATCTCTCTTGAACTTTTTGTTTCTATTTTATTGGTCGTTTTCGGAGCTCATTTAGATGCGGCCAAGTTGTTATGGTTTTTTTTCTCCAATATTTTCAGCGCAAGAATTTCTCGTGAACGTTCTCTTCTTGACAATAATTGATCTTTGTTTAAACAAAGAAAATTACATAAAAATTGCACTTGGTTTTCTTGATTTAATGATAACAATCCTGTATGCATTGAAGTCAATAATTACTCAGAAATTTCAATTAATGTGACGTATATTGAATAAATAGCCCAAGCAATTTATATCATAACTACCATGTTATTTTAATATGAATTCTGAAATCCCTCATTTGACTTTGGGGACTTGCAATCAATAATATTCACGATGCAGAGGAGGAATGCGCCTATGAATCATCTAATTAAATAGAGTGGTCAACAAATAGCATAGAAATTCCAACACACATGCATACATGTACGCCCTTGCCAACCTGTTCGTTGTTTTTATTGTTCATAACTGTAATAAAAACATGTCTATATAATGAGCTGCGTCAAATTAGGCCATAACGAATTCTTCTTTTTTATGCGTTGGTAAAATGGTTTACTTCACCTGATTAGCCAATTTGCATACGCCTACAAAGATGCTATAGGAGATACCTTCAGCGTTTGGCTAAATGGGCTAGAGCGGCTTCTTTTATGTATAACCGAAAACAACGGTATAGAGATAATTTAGCAAGCATAGACTAACATTGAAGTATCATTAATGTAGCGAATTTCTAATCTGTTGCGGAGTTACTATTCAACAATAGATACAATATTAGAATATATATATGCTGTATCTTTGGAAATATTGCAATCAATATTCAGAATTATTGTTTTCGTTTGTTGAACTAATACTTCATTCGGAGATTTGCGGAAAACCAAATCAGCATAATATTCATTATAGCATTTTTGTCGTGGTGCTTAAAAGCAGTTGACAAAACAACTGTACTTTAATTTTCCATGAAACAGTTACGAGTTGTCTCACCTAGTGAAACATACAGTGGAAAGATTTTCAATTACATGTACTTTTCGTTCCACTCCAGCCAAAGTGGAACCACTAGTCTACGAAGTTTGGATAATAATATGCCGAGCATGTACGACAATTTTATGACATCTCTTCCAGTCGTTAGATATCACATTTTCACTCAGAGGAAGAGGGCTGTCACATTTGGCATCATGATATTTAACAACTCCGAATTATGTCTATCTCGGCAGTGGTGGCTCTATACATCCATATGTGCTCGGTGCTTCATCGAACCGAATTATGTCATCGCCTATCGTCTATATCCCGCAAAAAGACATTGATTTATTTCACTGACTGATGGAGGCTAGCATCTTCGCAGACTTGACACTGTGATGTCACACTTGAACATTTGGATAGAGGCAACTGTCAACATTTTATTTTTTGCAATGCGTGATAGTTGCTCAAAAAGTGAATAGCTCTAGGTGGCGCTGCTACCAATATCTATTGTATACGGGGATCGAAAAATACAGTCGTGACAAATGTTATAGTTATACAGGTATGTAGCATCGTTATTTGTTTAATAGAGACGGCCGAAGAAGGTAGCTTCTTATTTTTGTTTGAAATAGCTGGGTCCATAACTCAGTTGAAATATTTCGTTTTTGACGACATGGCAGATTAGGCCACTGATTGTCCGGTGAATATAGTGCCGGCGTCAGGCGAGCCTACAATGGGTGTCTATAATTCACGGTTATATTTTAAAAAAGGAAATTCGTGACATATTTCAACTTGGCAATTGACAGCCGAGCTCAAAATGAGAGAGTGCGTCTTTCACCTCGAATTGATATATCTCACACGCTAATGGGGAAAGACCTTCACTCCATTTCGGTACACGCTTCTGTTTATCCTTATGAGACCCCGCGTCCACATATGTCAATAGCTAATCAAGGCCATCCTGTCCGCTTCAGGAGCGATCCGTGGCGATCCTATCCGAAGTGGACACTACTGCTTGGTGGTTAGCGTGTCTAACTGCTATTCCCGTGATCGCGAGTTCGATTCCCGACCGAGACATTCTGAATTTTTCGGGTGAGATAAATTCCTACACACGGAATCCGTGCCTGTACGATATCAGATGCACGTTAAAGATCCTTGTTTGGGTTTAAGACTTTGTCAAATTAAAATTATCAGGTCGCCATCTGAGGGTGTTTCGCTGATGGGCCTCCTCAACAGTTTAATAAAATAATAATAGCCATGACTTAGTGTATCATATCTTTGAGAATTGTTGATAGATATTTTTGTAACTTTGCATAGCAGTCAACCAATATCTTATTTTGAAATTAAATTGAAATTGTGTGGGGCACGGCGTCTATAAAGAAGGTCGGATCGTGTTACAGAAAAAGGTGATTTCAAAAAGAATTTCTGGAGACATCAATGAAGGATCGAGATGTGGTTTGGGCAATCTTTAATCTTATTCTTAAGACGAAATTGTATCTGCTCGATGTCGTGCTGGAAGCGGCAGATCAATAAATGTCCGAAATGAAGATAACATTGCACAGGTTCAGCATTTGGTTTAAAGCCTGGAAGATCAGCCACAACACCACATCTTTATTCTCAACGCATGCGCTTTTATTTTACTTACAATTTTAATTACCAAAAATAAACGCGATAGATCTTGATATCATTTTCCCATTGACTCGGGTTTCAGGAGGATCCCGAGGCGACCATCAATGACGCAAGGATCTATAGGGTGACGTCATTAGAGGACGGTGCGGCGTAGGTGTATTCAGCCTGGTGGGGGGGTGTACATGTATATATATACATATATATATGTACGTCGCAAGATAAATGCTAGTCATAAAATCGCCACAGTATGCGGCGGATCACTCGCCTATCTCCCAACAAGCGGCGGCCGACCGATCAAGTCGTAGAGGCCGCGCACCAAGGCGAAGATGAATACTCACAATACACGTCATATGATGAATAGTGGTTTAGAATAAAGTGATCGACGCCACTGGCTCATTCTCTCTATATATAGCCACGAGATGTCCCCGCTGCTCACGATCACGCCCGCGTCCACAAAACTCAAGTCGCCGTCTTTCGACCACCGTCGTATATCGAAATGAGCCCCGTCATCGCGCCGGGTAAACAGATCGGGTCCCCGACAACCATTTTGCATCGCGATTTGTCAACTTTTGAAGTGAGAAAGTGGTTATCGCCGGCGTGGTGCGGTCCACCGACAAGGTCACGATGTCTTGGCTCTTTCACATCATAGCATACATACATACTATATGTGTATGTGTACAAGTTTTACACGGGTTGCTCCCCCTGCTCTTGGCAATCACTCAGAACCTCCTGACGTTCTAGGTCGTTGTCAAGGGCGACCAGCAGGGGGCAGCACAATTGTTCCAGGAGAAGGAGGAGGAGGAGATGGCGCGCACAAACGTGGCAAAACTGAAGTCGGGCCAATAATGGTTTCCATTAGAATTAATTAGGGTGGTTCAAGTGGAATAGTGAGAGAGAGCACATTTGGCGAGCAGTTGAATCTCGGCCAAACCACAAGTTAATGTAGTTGAGAAAGGAGACAATCGCACTTTACGGCACTGCGTGGAACTAATTTGAAAAAGGGTTGCAGAACGATACACTTCAGTTAAGACAGCCCCTCCTCCCCCAATAGAAATATACATAATTTGTGCTTGTGGAACTAACTCGTTGAAACTGAGCTTCATGTTATTAGATTATTTTAGTTAAGATAGTTCCGATCACTCGAACTTCCGGCGTGAATCCGGCGTAAGTGATGCAAAACGAATTAAATATTATTTCAGGCCAGTTCATTAGCTCATCTTCAAAAAATGTGCACAGTTCTGTTTGTGGGGGAAGGGGCATTTTAACTGATGTTCTTCTAAGAAAGTCAAATCTGACAATCGCGACATTTAATTTGTTTAACTTAGTCGCACATTTCATTGGGAGTAAAGCGTCCAATCAGTTGACATTTGGGGACCTGCCCCAGCATCGACAAATAGAAACAAGCGTAGCTGGAATTATTCCGGGTCAAAAGATGACAACGGCACAATCTAGCGATAATGCGAAACGCGAATTGATGGAATTGCCGTTGTCGCATTTATAACTCGCGACGGGAAAAAAAAGTCGACAGTAAATTGCCAGACCATTTCAAATGTCGACGGCAAATTGGATTGAAGGTATTCTAGATTCAACTTTATGACTTTTTCATTATGAGATTCTGCTCCTCCTTTTCCAATCACGACCGGAATGAATTGATGGAGCGGAGGGGGATGGGAGGGTCATTGGATGGCGCGCAGATTGTCCTTGGACCCTGAGTTACTACAAACTTGGGCATCGAAACTGAGCTAATCGAGATACGTCAGCACAATGGAATTATTCCAAACTTTCAACGCACTTGGTACACTTCGTGGAAGTGGAAAATCGATGCAGATTAAGACGCCTGCTAAGCGACCATTGATTTCCGACATTTTACTGTAAATTCCAAGTACAATTTTTTTTTTAGTTAGGTAGCCAAAGGTAAATAATGAACTCATAAAGAAAGTGGTCAGTCAAAACTTTGGTCTCAGGAGTATACCACCGCCATCAGTTTGGCATCAAACGGTGGACATCCAGGATGCCGGATTCGAGTTTGGCTGAAAGAGAAATTTCGATCGCCACATACGGGATATATACTTTTGTTGTGTCAGACATATAAATCTGCTAACGTCAACTTGGATTTTCGAATTTTCTTCACTCTGAAGAAAGAACTTCTGGCATGCCTATTTTCTCAGCTTAAATCCTTTCCCTGATCCACTTTATCTCTTATGCACAAAAGGTCTAGAGAACTTTGTCGCGTGACCTAACATGACACATTTTGAAAACTGCATATTATTCCAACAAAATAAAAGACGAACTATCCAGCAAAACAACTTAAATATTACATTTTTTGTCATCGTAACAAATTAGTGTTGACGCGTCAAGTAGCATAGTTCACATTTCAGGGCTAAACACAACAGTGGTGTGGTGTTACTACAGTTAAATTTGCGTTAAAACATACTGAAATACATGTACACATTCAGTTATGTTGCATATGAAAAGTCTAGAATTGTTTCAAATACAAAAACGTATTCAAAGTGTATGTGACAAAGTCGTATTGTAACACAGGCGCACGTCTACACACGTATTTGGAGACGAAAGGTGGTTTCTGCGATGGCAAATAAGTGCGTATATTATTCAAATAAGCATTAGTAATTCCTAACAGGTACAGCGAGTGGGATCGCAAATGAGAGCTTCACTCTTAGATAATGTGATGAGAGAAAAAGGTAATTACCATAGACGAGTTATGGCTTGCTGGTTTTGCCTTTACGCTCGACGCGCTATGTCGCAAATCAAGAGTAAATAATAGACCGAAGCGAGTAAACATTCTGTGTGTTGGATAAAGTCAATATTTGCCATCATAAATAGGACTGGAGGTGCTTCCACCAAGGCGTTATGCGTGGCCAGTTGTGTTTCGTCATAGAGAAAATCAAGGACATGATGTGACTGAAATCGACGTCAATGTGCGAATGCAAATGCAGCAATACGAATGCCGTACATGTACAGAGTATACGTGAGAATAGGCTTCTTTTCATAAACATGTCTCTGCACAGGAGAGCTAGTAAGAAGATAACTTAAGAATTACTGCTGCTTTTGTCACCGCAATTGATACACCATTTTTCATAATTGCTAAAAATGTGCAAATCATTTCCGCATCTCAATTGGCTTTCAGCGCCGACAGCGTACACAACGGGGACTATGTGCAATCTACCATTTAATCAAATCTATTTTGCGTTGGTGGGTAGATTCATAATTGTAAATAGAAGACTTTCGTGTTATTTTCTTTTCCTGGTTAGATGTGTTTCGTCGGGGATAACGTACGAGTAGACGATCTATTTGCATAGCATAGACCCGCTGAGCAAGGAATTTCTTAGGGTCCTCTGGTGGCTAACCAAAAATTTGTTTCATCGTTGTGGTTGTAGTGGAACGATGATCCGATATTGATTGTTCTTTGTGGGAGGGCAATCGCCCATTATTCGTTTCCAAATGTATTAGTGGTGAATTGGGATTTGGCGGACAATGAGCGTCCCTATTGGCGACAATTGAATGTTTGCACTTTCAAATTACAAAATGAGCGCCACCTTCCTCCTCGTATAATAATAATTTTTGAATGAACTATATTGGGGGCGGGGAAAATAGCAATTCGAGCAAATCTACTATATACCATGCGCCATACAGCTGTGTAAATAGATCCTGTATATTGAAATATTTGATCGTTCGCGAAAACAGGAATTGATAAAACAAACGCAGCTGACCACCCGGATATTACAATGTATCTGTCGCATATTTCTTCTCTTTAGATACGAAAATTTCGTCCATCCTTATTTTTGGATATAGTCACATGCCAAGCATTTAAAAAAAAAAAGAAATGTGCATTTTTGCAAGATGTGTCAGCCGACGAACATCGCTCGAAAATAACTTCCGGCTTTGAAGCAGGCTGCGACCCACACGGAAACCGAGGAAATGAAAGAAAAATGTAATATCGTTTCTGGCCGCACACATGGGACCGACCGAGAGTAGCACCTCGCCAACACGAGTCTTACAATTTTTCGTTTCCGTCCTTTACGATGTACTAAATCAGCGCCCTGCCCAGCAGATGAACTTTGCCAAGCCTCTCTCTATACAAGTAAGCGGATGGAGGGCGTACAACAGGGTCGCGAATACACAATGGCGCGGCTACTACAGTGCTAAGCCGTCGTACCAATTTGGAATTATGGTCACCTCAGGCTATTGTCCAGGGCAACGTCTAACAACTCGTCATTTGATATGTGGCCCGTTCTTGGAACTGTTAACTGTCATATTTGATGATGAATTCACTGAAGTGACGGATCACAACAGGAAGATTCAGTGCTTAGGCACTTTGTGAGAGGCACATTTTCACCAGTACCCCGGCAAGAGCCGCGCCGGGAATCGAACCCGGGACCGCCGAACCACAGTTAGTCGCTTAACCATATTTGATTTCTAGTGATACTTCGGAGAAATATTTAAAGGCATTGAGCAAAACATAATCCATTCATTTGTGCAAGTAAGTCTTCTGCAAGTTTTAGACAATTTTAATACCAAATTTCGATAATTAAAATATTTCACTTTCACCTGCGGGATCAACTGTCACATTGTTCCATCCGAATTAAATTGTATAAAATTAAATTCTTTCAATACTCTGTGGCAATCCTCTGTGAGCAAAGGAAAGGAACTTATTAAATTTTGAGATGTTATTTCAAGATTTCCAAAGCTGGAACGATTTTGGAGCGATTCTCCAAAAGATTATTTTTTTAAATCTTTTTTCTATTTTTATCTCTGATGAACATTACAACTGCACTCGCTATTTCTAGCGATTCAAAATTTTAGTTCAAGATTTGTTGGATCGATCATCTTTTGGTCGACTTTTATTCGATCAATTAACCTTAAAATGTCGAACCTTGAAACTTCAAAACTACCTTAATAAAATATGATGTTTCTCTTAGCAATGTTATTAATAACCGAAATTCAGAACGAAGTAATAAAGGCCGGACTCCTATTACTGATTGAAAACCGGGGTTTCAGTTTGTATTTATTGCCCAGGGCACGCGCTTCTATAAATAATGCCCCGTTAGTCACCCAATCTCGAAACTCGCTAAAGCCTCTTGCATAAATCCCGCATGGTTTCACGTAATGGTGCCGGCGGATGCATCATCTAGGTACGTGGTGGTGTCTCTACTCTGGTAGCAATACGAAACCACTCTGATCCTAAGACTCACAAACGCATATAGCAGCTCCTTACCTAGAAAGACAAGCTTATGATTATAGTTTATTTCGCCTCATTTCGCGCGAGGAATATATGATACTAGAGAAATTACCCGGCTTCGCTCGAAAGTCCCCGTCGTGTCAGCGAAATGTTTTTCAAATATTTGAAAACCCCCGCTCCCTCACGTGCCATAGGAATGACGTAGCGACACTAGTTTTTTAATTTATTTTATAGTTTTCTCAAACGCTTTACAATTTAAAACACAAAAAGCGTTTTATTCCGAATTTGTTAAATAGCTATTTCAGGTATTAAACGATTTATAAATAGAAAATATGGACATATGACTGGCACAATTGGTAGCACGTGATAACGACAGCGCCATTTTGGAGAAGTGGAGACGTCATATTTAAATTTTCTGGCGAAGCGTTGTTTTTTAAAAAAAATATCGAGTGATTGATTTCTCGAGAAATGCGCAAAATCGAGATCTAAAAAAAAGTTGCGCTCAATTACAAATTTGAGGAGCTCACTACAGCTCAAATTTTATTCAATTTGGTTAAGCCGTTCGTAAGTAAACGTGGAATCAAACATATTTACATTTAGGATTACATCATAAACCCTGGATTCGCACGAGAAAAAATTTCATGATATTCAAAGGTTCTAGTTTCTCAATTGTGTGAATCATTTTAATACATTTAAATCCAATCAATTAAGTTTGCTATGAAGAAGAAAGGAAGGAAGGTATTTCCATCAATGGCATGGAGCACTAAATATTAGACTTGTACCATGTAAAGTCCAGATTGATTCGGATCCAGGTTGGATGTGAATATTCATACAGAAACCAAATATTGATAAGTTATCATTCACAAATCGATTGCGAGTATTTTTTTCTCAGGTGTGACTATCAGTCTATGATTATAGATGTCTGGTAACCATGTCCGAAAATTGTTCAGAGCATATCTGAAATATCTACGCTTCACATGCATTTTCGCATATCCTCTAATGTTATGGAAAGGTGGCCGAATTCCGGGTCCGGCAACCAATATTAACCACCTGTATTTCGCATATGCTTCGCTTTTTGGAAGAGCAGACAGTCTCGAAATGGGTCGACCCGTTCATAGGGTCGACCCCAACGAATTAACCCACTTACGTTTATCATCCTATATGCGTCGCATATGTACGAGCACATAGTAGCTATCAGCGATGGGATTTCTAAATCAGATTTGTGGTTTCCGTGAAAATCTCGGATGGCCAAATAAAGCCACCAGTGGGCCACCAATCACGGTTTAGCCAAATAATTGCATGGTTGTATGATTTACAGAGTACAGCGTATATCTTGACAAAGACGTATAATTTACATTGGCGGCACTACAGGAATTTTCCAAATAAGGTAAATGCAGGTAAACGTTTTATGGACAACGCACTGGTGGACCTACTTAACAAATATCTCAGAAGCCTACAACAACTGGTTGTTTGTACGTGTTTACAACATACCTACTCTTGAGATCCTCGCAACACCAAACACATTTAAATGATGCTTCATAACAAATATTTTTGCAGCCTTTTTACAATTCAATTTAATCACATTCCTAAAAAGTGTAGTGTTGTCGCCACTTTTAACCATTTTGGTCCCACTCAAAACGCCATCTCTCACCATGATACATTGGAATTTATAGAGCAATCTGACGAGTGCTTTAAGCGCCTCTATCGGAGAGGCGCAGTCGCGACGGAACTAATTCAAAGTAGTCTGTAATATACAAATTACCATATAGGCCTTCTAGACTACGATATCCGGAAACTTTAAATGGACGCGTAAGTTATCTTTTTTTAAAGTATTTCTTTATTAATGCAGTAGAGAACGAGGATTCGCGTTTTGTTGAGTGTCTAGCTCGCAAAATCGATACTCCCGTCTCACATGTTTATTCGCAAACCCATGTCCTTAGGCAGGCTTCGGTAGGTCTTTGTCGGTCATCTAAAAAGACGCTTTCTTCAGATTCTCGAATGCAATGAAATAAATATGATCTCGTAGGAAATTCCGTTCATGAATGATGAAACAGGATACAGTGAAATATATTGTAGTAAGTTGGTTGAGGAATTGATTTGTGATGCAACTGTCCGTTGTTCGATTCCCGGCGCGGTGTCTTGTTTATTCTATATCGATGTACTAGCGACAATTGCGCGTTCAAGCATGCAGCGAAATAGCTACTACTTTTTTTAATCGACACGGTACTCTAAATCAATTACAAAATTAAATATAATGGAATCAAAGAAAATGTGGGTATCATGTTCCATTTCATACATTTTCCTTTGGTAAAGATGTCACGTAATTGGGAATGGAAATTCAAGAAGCTGGACATCGGACCTATCAAATGTTATAAACTTGATTCACTTTTGTATATTATTAAAATGAGAGTTTCGAGGATTAATTAAAACAGAATTGTTAACTGAATTTATATTCAACATTTCATGATTGTCCAAATTGTAAAAATAATTAAAGAGCGATAATCAATAAATGGAAATGAAATGCTTCAAAGTCTACTGTGAACAAATGAGTACCAATGCCTTCTAAATACTAATTTGCTTCAGTTAGCTTGCACCGTTGAGTACATTTAATTTCATCATCCCCACCAAGGAACGCGCTCATGAATGAATGACATTTAAGCTTGTAATTGTTTGTTAAGGACTTCAGCGCTCTCTGCACGTCATCGATGTCAACTCAACTCAGTTCATGGCGAAATAAGAATACCAAAAAGGCGCAATTTAAAAAATGTTCAATGCGGGAAGCAATGCCAAACGATAGCCCCTTTCTGTTAACCCACACAATATCGCAGATAGATGTCTCGCTGTATCAAGATTACAGAATATATTGTAAGAAACAGTTTTGTCAAAGAAAAAGAATTCCGGAAGCGGACTGATCTTTTTGCTCACACTCGGCGTATCGCGCCAAAGGCATTCTTTCATTTATCATTTTCTTGTTTAACTGACAGCACTGATGAAAAAAAAAAGCCGAGTAATCGGCGCAAAAGAATATACAGCAATACAGGAGAAATAAATTTTAGTTCTTGATAAGAAAGCCTATACGTAAATTGTAGAAACAAACATTGTTAAAGATAACAAAAAGTTTAGTAATATTTAAGTACGTGGGCATATTTTCAATTTTGCTTTCTAAATTCGTTTCCGGCTTGGCACTTATTTTTAAATTGCAGCATCATTTTTAAAGTAGATTGACTGAAAGATTTAGCTAAAATGCAACAAAGATTTCTAAGAATTTAATTGAACAAACCATTCCGCCAAAAGTGGATAATAAAATTGCTCAGTCTATTTCTATTTGCCAAAAATGTAGCTTCTTCGTTGAATACTTCCCTATATTTTACTGAGAAAGACAGCCCTTGTAAGACGATTCTTTTTCGTATTTATGTACTGTATATGCTGATTTTAACATCGATAAGGCTTCCGTTTTTTCCTTTTCGTCTGAAGGAAATACAATTTGCATAATGTGGTCCCACAAAAAGAGTCCCATTTGCAGTTTTGGCACTATACTGTAATGCGATGCTAAGATCGATTCTGAGCTGAACCCATGGAAGAGCGAATAGATACGGATGTATGGATATAAATGTAGCGGTTTCGGGTGTGGGATCGTATTTCGTTTTATGTTTCTGAAGGTACAGAATGGATCAGATGTACCGCTAGGAGCGCTGCCGTTGCAATGCTTATTTACGGGTCCCCAGACTTGACTCTGCAACCCGATGACCCGATTCTTAGAATTCATCTATTCGCTGAAAATCTTATTTTTGTTTTTGTTCTCATTCTTAATATAGACACAAGTGCGCAAAGTTCTTGTTCAAATCGGTTCATGAATTAAAACCAAGCATTTCCTACAAGTGTATTTTAAATTCAGCCAGTAATGGGTACGTGGGAATAGCAAGAATTTATGGTAATACAATATTGACATGCTGCGTGGAACAACTTCCTCAGGTGCAGGACGAACCCTTAGGCATAGGGTGACCTTTTTTTGCGTTTGTGATTCGTTCTCTTCGAACGATCTAACGCCTTGATCAATATTTTGTAGTACAGGCATAAAAATGAGGAACTGTATAGCTACAGTGCAGTTAATATTTTCCTCTAGTATTTAAAATCAGAGAAAATTGGTCACTGATCATCACTACAATAGCAACAATAACAATTGTCAACGATTTTTAGAACACAGAAAAGCGGTTGAATATCATCAGTACAGTAACAGCAATGACAACCACCAACGATTTTTTAAAAATTATAATATAATAATATTTCAATTCAACTGTTCACAGTAGTCTTACAGCAGCTTAAGAAGATTTATTTATCAATTTCTATTCATGAACTTATTTTAAACTGATAATAATTTTGAAATAATATTAATTCGACATTGATAAATTAAATTCAATATAAAAATTAACATACAGTGTAATTAATACATTATAATACTGTAATTCCCTTGGCCAACGACTACTCTACCCTTATTATGACTATTTCAAATATTTTATATGTTGTCTAGTGAAAACAAATTTATATATGTATGTTCGGATTCTGCTTTAAACGTCTTTATGAACGAACTTAGCTTTTCGCAGGTGTTCCTTAGCCCATTTGCACTCTGTATTGCTGCGCCGAATTTAGGCTTGAATCGGATGCACCAATAGCAGTGGCCAAATTAGATTGAAAATCCAATCAGCGTTTGATGGATAACGCTATGCTGTCGAAGACGGCCAAATCCCGAATCAAGGATTCCGGACGTCGTTTCAGAAGAGACTTTCACGAAGCGAATATCTTTTGAAATCAATGGTCGCATAAGACTGGTTTCCATTTCTTTTTGCACCAACGTTTCGCCTCTTTGTTCTTTCGAATCTTTGTCTATAAGACAGGCGAGGTTTCAATTAAAATCGGGGGCACGAACACAATGAAGCAGCTTTCCTTTACTTTCTTTTCTAGCACACGACGAGTACGTGTATTCTTTGGAACGAAAGATCGAATAAATGAGCGTGCGAAAATTCGCAAATTTCATTAGCGATTTTGTTTTAATAACATTCTTCGACTATTCATTCATCTCTTTCGTTTGGTTGTTCTTTTATTCACTGAATTTTATTCAATGAATGAGACGCATCTCGATGGAATAGATGCGCCAAATGGATTCCACATTGGTAACACATGATTGTCAACTTCTATTTCCCCATTCCGACTGAATGAACGTCATTAGCTGTTTGGCGAAAAAGAACGCTTGAACAATTTCATTAAAATTAGAGGTAGACTGAATACTGATTTACATAGTTTTAATTTCCTATGTGGTAAACTTAAAGTCAAACGAAGTGAAAAAATAGATTTGCGGGGGTCATACCATGGCCGGGAATTTTCCGCTTTGCTGCCCCTTGATGGTTCGCAAGTGCTTAAATCTTGCAGTACACCCGTGTGCGGTGTGATTGCAAATAGCTAGGGAATGCCACGCTGGGGGTTCGCGTTGTTATCTCATATTTGAAACAAACTGGTAATCACGTCACAAGGACGGGCATAATCCATGAACGAAACACAATTGATTGACAAATCAGAGGTTAATTCAAAAATGATAAGCTACATAGTAAATGATGCACTTGCGTCAGTATAGTACTTAGTTCTTTCGCTAACAAAGCAGTGGTTTTTTATTATTTCTCAATCAACTGTAGTCAACCGCACTACAGGCGTTACGTCCCCTCATGGTGCTCAGGCACTATGCGAGGGTAATGACCAGTACCCCGGGATCGAAATTTTTGAGAGCCCGCGCCGGGAATTGAACCCGGGACCGCCGAGCCACAGTCAGTCGTTAAACCAACTGGGCTACGACGAGTCGTACTTACACGCGACCACGTGTGTTGTGGGTTTTGTCATACGGCACTGACGTCACACACAAAAGGGGACGGGCGATGCCCTCTAGTGGCAGGCGCGCACAACCACAATCTACTTCCGGTGGTCATCACTGAATACCGCAATCATTGAACTGCCGTCTATTGTCGTTTGATGATCATAGATTGAGGTGTTTAATCACCGGCACCTTCGATGTTTTAATCAATGAATAAAAGTTATTTTAGAGATAGATGGCGGTACTGGCGAAGAGAGATGACGGCAGTGAACATAAGGTAGCTTCCGGCGCTCACAAATTCACAAGATGGCGGAAAGTCCCTTTTGTTATATAGGATAGGATAGGATGTTCGCAATGTTTGCTTGTCTAAAGGGGCAACCAAATAGAGTACCAAAACTACCGCACTGTGCTTCACAATACGCAGTCTACGAAATGAAGTTAACCCAAGTGAGTCTAAGATTGTAGTTTGTTAGATCCTTTCCTAATGGCTCGTCATATGATTTTTTGTTCGCCTAATTTTAGCGAACCTGTTCATTTTTCTAAAAAGACGGCAAAGGATAGCTGGATTGACGCCAAAGCAGTGTCTGGGAAGGTCACTCTTGCCAATTCCAACGGAAGAGCAATTGAAAGCTTGATTTTCTCTCATTGTGATAGTTTGCCTCGTTTCACCTATTGGAGCGCAACGGAAACTATTATCACGAAGCAGCCGAAGGAACCGTCATTAAACATTCCGCACATGTCAAGATGGCAAATTATCGAACAGAATACATAACTGAAATGTTGGATATGTCCTGCTGAGACCACACCAAAACGGGATAGATTGTTTTATTAGGAAAAATATATTAAATATAAATATGTACCCATAAATATGTAACTCTGTTATTCTACAACGCTCCCTGTCTAAGTTGCAATTACATTAGTGATCAATTAAAGATCCCCCCCCCACCAATGGAAATGTCATTTTCATTGGGTATGCAAGCACAAAAAAGCTTTCAAATAAATTCGCTAAAATCCTTTAGATAACAAAATCACATTTCCATGGAACAGAGCGTAAAATGGTCCAAATGTTTACTGGATTTTACACAAATTGGATATTGAAAAGGTTTTGACATCTGCAGATTAAGCCGTGGTTACATCAAACATCAAATCACATCGCTATTTTTGAACCTATTTATATAATGAACAAATACATTCCATAAATCAGGCATGGAACATTATGGAATACATAATTTTCGGTTAGCTAATCTTGGTGGCTACCTAGGGTCTCAGAACCATGACGAATGTAGTCGGTAGAAAGTATAGAAAAATTCAGTCGTAAAACTATATTTGATGTAGGCGTGAGAGTGGCATTCAGTGCCGAGCTCCAATTTACTTGCAATTCAGTTTCAAGAAAAGCGGAGAGCGAACTTTACTGTAACCTGATTGCTCTACCAGCCTGTATGGCAATTATTAAAGTTTGTGTCAGTTCAGTGTGTTGGAGGAGGCCGGTAAAAAACTTGTTAACATGGCGTCTTACACGCGCCAAATGCTGACGGCATTAAAGCCGAACGCAGGTCACCAACTCGTTTGCTGTTTTTGTCACAATATTCTGGTATACATATGTGTATATGTACAAAACGATAACAATATGCTTGTTTACTGCACTGCTGTTTGGAACAAAGAACGAAATTGTTGTGTAAGAGCAAACCGAACATGTGAAACTCTGAAATAAGAAAGTGGAAAGTAAACTCTATAAGCATTGTTGTAAAGTGTCAACAATTTCAATTAAAAAAATAATAATAAGCTCTGAAATAAATGAAGTCTTTGTACGCGACAATTCATTTCTCTTTGACAACAAATAAAATAATTAAAATTGATGATTTTAATTTTATATCGTGGGATAAATAAATATAATTGGCTTCATTTTCTTTTCCACTATGCATCTGTCTGTGTTTCACGTTGAAATGGAATGTCATTTTTGCATTGGTCAAAATTACAGTATATATGCGTGAGTTTATGATCTACCGCGCGGCCATTTGAAATTTTCCTCCCATGTGCTCGTTAGTCCGAAACAAACTGACATTTCCATCAAGCAAAGCGATAAAATGGACTAAGTTTAAATGATGAATAACTATGCAGAAAGGGAAAAGCCCGGCAAATTGTTTTACACAATCCGACGACATTTTTTTCTTTTTATTTTATTATTTTTTATATTATTATTTATTCTTTATAGACCAGAGTTCTTGTATAAATTGATCTCATCCGAAAGCCAATACATATTTTTTTGCAACGTTTTTCATCGATGAGCCCTCAAACATTGCGGTGCAACGTAAGGGCTTAGAAAAACTTTCGTGTCTGGAGGTACATTATATTTGTTCTATGGCATTGCATCACCTTTGTTCCAGACACTAAAATAAAAATTACATTTAAAAACATTTATAGTCATACGATACAAAAATACGTTTAAGGTGATGCTTGTAATTTTTTGTGGTAGAGATAACTGAAGAGACTACGTCGGTTTATAAAATGGTCATTCAACATTTTATCAAACCCTAAAGTTGCGCTATGATTTTTATGTTTACTAGAAACAAAACATTTAAAATGAAACATGTGTTTCGGAGGGAAATAATGAAAAAAACTGGTCAACTATTTTGTCGCTTATCTTTGCAATTCATGAATAAACAAGCGTCACAATATCAGACTGGAACAACTGTTTAGCAAATTGTTAGCGTATATTACTACTAATTGCACACCCTGTATTCACCCACATTTCTTCGAAGGAAGTGGCGATATGTTTGAGTTTGATTTATTGGTGAAGCAATTCGTCGTTCGCTGGGAGAATTACTTGTAAAACGCGACAGGCGTCAGGTTCAGTACACATCACCGTAGCAACGCCCGGGGTGAGGAGGGGTGGTGGTGGGCGGAAGTTATACGGCCGATCGCCGACAACTTATCTTTTGTGTTCTCTCTCTCTCTCTCTCTTTTCTTTCGGCCCCGGTACATACACGAGTAGTAGGCAACGTGTGCCATATAATGTAATGTGCGTCGGTAATTTTCTTGAGTCATTGTCATAGCAGCGAAGCACTCTGTCGAGCAGTTACCGAATGGCACAGGTGCGTGGTGGGAAGACATTCGCCGTCTTTTTACTCTCTCGAACCTCTAATATTCCGCTTGGAATGACTTATTGCTCAAATGAGTGCTACATTAAAAGTTCGTATAAACACGGTGACGCTATTAGGCGAGGCTGGGTCAAAAAGAGAGCCATTCTGGTTGGTAAACTTTATTTGCGACGTTGAACCTTGCGTTGCCCCCTCCACGAAAACGCAGTTTGTGACTGTATTTGCAAGAAATAGACTGGCGTAATCTATTGTTTATTGAAAGGTCATCTTATTAGAAACTACTACCTGTAAAAATGGAATTTCATTGAAAGCCTTAACTATAAATGTTAGATCCGGGACAGAGCGGAAGACGAACAGTGTCGAAGTCCAGTTAATCATAATTTGTTATATTGTTATATTGCAGTGTACAAGATTTATATTTGGCAACTGCAATCTCAAATAGCGAAAAGGAAGTCGCAAGCTCACGACCGATTCCTCAAAAAAAAAAAATTCCGATTGAAATAGAAGATGTCGCCACTTCCATGAAAGTGTTAAGATCTTATTTGATCCTTTTGCAAGTTCTCTAAGACGAGAATGAAAGTGAAAATGCATTTATTATGTCCTGTGCGGTCACTCAGAGTCTTAACAAATTTGAACATTCACTCGTTGAGCCCTCAAATATTGATATGTCAATACAATATGAACCCACAAGCAGCCCCGGATGGGGCCTATGGCGGGGGTCGAAGGACCAGTTAAGGACGAAGGTGTGGTTGTCCTATCCTAACAGGCTTTTGACTTGAGTCTCATTAAGACGATTTTACTGTCGACACACTCTGGGGAAATAGGAGTTGAAATACGTGTCAATATGAGGGCTCATAAAATTCGCGTCAGGTATCTCTTTTGCTTTGTAATAATCTGATTAGAAACCTGACGTTGAAGTAAAAAAAATGTTACACAGTTAACGGTGTGTTTTGGAAAAGCCGTTGCGTGTGGAACAGAACACGGAATTGACGTCAAAAAACTTCTGGGGGAGGTGGGGGTTTAGGGCGAACAGGCTGGTGAACCTCCTTAACAATCTCAAGAAGTCCATGCACGATGTTATTATACGTCACTTTCTTATAAGTGGCGTGTCGTTCCTTATGCTAAGAAAAGAGAATTTAAAAATCCAACCGTGATTTGACGTCACTGCCGCGAGCAAAAAACACTGTAGTCACACATATTGTCATGTTTACAAAGTATACAAATATAGAACGTGACAAGGAAACGTCAAGGAAAAGAGATTTCTGACTTTTGGGGAGGAGGGCACGCTGGCGAGTATGTTGCTGCCCCGGTTGTAAGGCAATCACACAATGCGTGGCAGATTCTGTTTTATATTGGATCATTAATATTATGAAACTGAAACGAAACAAGTGATTCTCTGGAACGCTACCAGAGGCCACCAAGGTGCAGATGCAATTTAATTTTGCCTTTTAAATTCATTTCTGATAATCATGAAATCGTTGCATGAGCCTGCCTGCACTGAAGACACTGGAAACAATTCAAATGAATTGATGCACGGCGATATTGATAAATGTATCGCATTACTTTTTGAACCTCTCTCTTGCAGCTATGCTGTAATACATCGTAAGTTGTAGGCTCAACACATGAGTACAGTGTGTGTGTGCTGTACTCGGCAGGTGTATGGGTCAGCAGCGGACGAGGTTATTGCGTTCACAATGAGCCACCAACTAGGTAGTTGAATCTGAGCAGTCGCCACCACCTTAATTAAGTGTAACATGAGCAAACCCTTTGTCCCACCCCACTGACGATAGCAAAACCACACAGAGGATCTTTTCCGCCAACCATGCGTCTTGTTCTCGGCTTTGTGGCAACTGCTGTGACGTCACTTGAGCACGCAAAACTTCCAAAGCTCCAGAGAAACTATAGCGAAAACGTTTATCGAAGCCGGGAGCCTCGCCGATTTGCATTTAGCGAAATAAAATCGATTTCAAGCGGAAATTCAATTTGCCATATTGTAATACTAGAGAGCAAAACGTTACTGCGTAAAAATCAGCTGTCAAGTACAAAACTTTTGAGGAAATATGAAATTGCATTCAAACGTTAAGTCATTCTTTCAACACGCACAATTTACAAATTTACACAGAATCTGTAAATGGTGCGTTTAAAAAATCAGATTGCTAGAGTCTGATGTGACTTTCTTGATGTTTGTAAATACGTTCCACAGATTTCATTTTGGTTCAAAATTGGTTTCATTTTTACGTCGAGCCCGTCGTAGATCTAATCTGCGAACAAACACTTTGTGCTGTAACCGTGGTGTCGAGTGACTTAATTTTGACCATGACATCCGCCTGAGATCATGACATCACATTGGTGGATTTGGGGTTGACCCGGATTTTCTAGAACACACCATCTGATGGAACATCTCAGGATGGTGTTGTAGTTTCCCAATTCCCTTATTGGATGTGACAAGCGCCATCTATTCAGCTGTTTTGTTCTGTCCGCTTTTGTCTCTTGTCAGGCGGCGCCCAGACAAGACTTGTTTACACTGAGGCTGGTAGTTAAGGGTGCCAGAGAGCACACGAACGAAATGTAACCTATTACCGGAGATTTTCGGTAACCATACAAACAACGGATCAGAGCCGAATCAATATACAGAGTAGCAAAAGGAGCGTCAGATCGTGGGCAGTCAAGAAGCGACACATGATTGTATCATTCTTTCAAGGAAACCCCAGACTAATGAAAAATAAAATACTTTATACTGTATGCGTGTCTTAAATTAATCGTAGTTGGCATTGCACCTACGAATAGGCAATAACGTGGCTAACCCTTTTACAGGAAAATAATTCTTTAACAAATAAGAAATTTTGCGAGACCCTGGTAACCGAAGATCACATGAAAATTCGACCCTGTTTAGTCTATTCCCAATTTGCACCACCCCAATTTTGACAGCATGTCCGTTACACTGTCAGTTCTACCAAATCTACTGCTGACAAATTCTAACTGCTCTTCTTTCCACCATTTCGATGCCCTCTGTGAGTCTCTTTTAGTGATGAGCCCAAATGGGACTGCACTATTCAGGCAGGGGGCCTGACCAGGGAGAAGTAGGCCACTGACTTAACCTGAAACACTTTGGACAAATCTAAGCCTAGTATTCGCTGCACCATCCATCTTTTGCATTTGTTGTTTCCATGACAATTTATAGATCATGTGCAAATCCAGGCTGTTGGGACAACCTTAGGGGCTCCCCAAAGAACGAGTAATGTTGAGCTACAGATGACGCGCAACAAACGGCGTCAAATGGAACTAAACATCGCTGGGTTTTCCAGGTCGTCGGATAATGATAGCGCCACCTAGTGATAATGAAAGTCGCATTTTTAATAGTAGATCGAGCAAAGGGCATGGGAAAGTTCGGATCGGTGCATCACTTGTTGATCTAAGGTAAAGAAGAATCGACGAATAAGGTCTAGTACTTTGTTAAATTTCCACAAACATTTTTCTCGTAACACAACGATGGTTCTAAAGGTAATGGGCAACTCCTTTCTTAGTTTCGATTTGTGTAGGTTAGTGTTTTTCAGCACCAAAAAAAAAGATTCAGGGAGGCGTGAAAAGAGACAAGAGAACCTTTGACAGACGCGCATAAAACAAGTAATGAACTTGAAATCTACGTTGGATGAGCGAAGGCATCACGCAATTTAGGATCCTATGGATCCTTATAATGGGGGAGCGAGAAGATTGTTCATCTGGGGATGGACGAGCCATCTCTGACGGCTTGTTACGGAGACAGAGTAATGATTGATCGAAACTGGGATGGGGAGTGAAAGAGAGTCCAGGGTTTTGTTTGCTGGAAGACAATATCGTTCCGAGACCTCCATATATTTATAAAGTTTTAGACAATGCTTTTTTTTCGTTTCACACCTTTACGATCCTTTCTACCTCCATTCAATTCGTCCATTGAAATAATGTAGCGAGCTGTCGTATTCATGTATACTGCAAAGAAGATGCATTTGCGTCCACACTGAGTAATGTAGGGCATTTTTTAGAAGGATCTTGATGTCTTATTTTTCAAACGAAGAACTTTTCCAAATATTTTGATAACGTTTTAGGGTATCTTGCTTATTCGTTTGAAAGCCATTAATAAACGAGTATTGTTTTCGTTTCAAGTTCTAGTATCGAAGTAACAAGGAGATGGACATTAACGTGGCTTGGTTGAAATCTTAATTCAGCATTCTTTAATATATATATTCAGGTGTAAATGAATTTCGTCTTCAAATGTAAGATGCCACGATTTCGGAGCAAAGTTGAGTCTTTCGTCGCAGGCCGGTAAGAAGAAAAAAAAGAACGCTTTTTGAGAAAATAAGTTCCGTCTGAAAGAGGATTACGTTACGGCGTCGGATTTAGTCAGGCACACCGTCTATACGAGATAGCGTGTGTCTTACTTTTCACGTTGGCAATTTCTATGAAAATTCGAGTAAAAAAGTGTCGCATGTTTTAATAGGCGATTTTGCAACTGTAGGATATGTCGCTGGAGCTGCTCGACACGACAACACGACGCGATATGCCAAAACAAATACAGATGCAAGAGTATCCGTTAAAACCGGAGAACTACGCCGTCGGCAAATGTGACACCAAATTTCATTAAAACCTTTTGCGGAAGTTAGGGTGCGTATTCGAACTCATTCGTTATCCTCAAACGGTATCTACGTTATATTCAAAATGGTGTCTTTTTGCTTTTTCATTTTCAAAAATCAGTTTATCATCTTAACGAAAAAAATTCTAAAATTCCCAGAATTTTATTATTTTTATTATTTGGAACTGACCATTTTTATTTTTCAGTTTGCCCCTTAATATATCCATAAAATGGTCAAACAGAGTAAATTTTATATAAAAATTATTTATCGCCTTATCCGAAATATGAAGGTTTTCTTGCGAAATATTGCACCGTTTAAGCAGGAATCTGTGGACGTTGCATAAGCATTAAAATTCGGACTAAACGCTTACTCAGATCCCCACAATATATGATACCACAATAGTGAAACAAAAACTCTCAGCATTCGTTATTCATTCCATTTCATGGTATCACCAATGTAACCCACACCTCAAATGAGATTCAAATAAATATACGGCCACATGGCAACGCATAAGGCAACGCTGGAAACCCCTTGCCATATTTTTATATAAAAAAAGTACAATACACTGCTTATTTTTTCATTTTCTGGCAGTAACCAGGTCAGAACCCCTTTCTTTGGACGATAATTTATTTCGAAAAATACTCATTGCTCTTTTACGAATGGTCCCGTAACATGGTAGTTCAAGTTATCTAATGAATATACATTACGCGTTAGGAGTCTAACCTTCAGCCCTGAATAAAGGTCGCGTTAGCCAATTGCGAGTCGATCCATTGAATCACGAGCAAATAAGCGTCTTTTCAGATAGGTGATCTATACTTTTTTTTATCTCACGCTGCGATTGCTAGCGTAAGGCATTCGAGCTTACACGTTGCACAATGTCTTAATCTGATTTGAGCTCCCCCATCATTGTGCCGCATTGGCAGCCAGTAGCCAACGAACAGAATACATAAAATCGAGCTGACGTAGTAACTTTTTTCACTCTTTCTCGTTCAATTCGCTAGTACTACTACCATGTAGGGCGTAGAACGGATACCAGAATAAGCCTCGGGATATGAAACTAGGTTTTTTATATAATCTCGTATACCCCAGGTTCGAATTTATTGAAAGGTTTGGCAGCCTGAAGCGTTGCGGGCAACGGTTTTACCATTTTATTATTTTTTATTATTAGTTAGTTTAAATAATGACGGCGCATAAAGATGCAACAAATCGCGAGCGCTTTCGTAGGCCTGGAATAAAATATTTCTTTAACCTAACTGATATCGATATACATGTACTTACTTACCTCTTAAAAATTAAGAATATTTGTTTGAACAATATTAGTCTAATTGGTAATAAATATAGTAGCTTTCGTAGGTCTGGAATAAAATATTTCTTTAACCTAACTGATATCGATATACATGTACTTACTTACCTCTTAAAAATTAAGAATATTTGTTTGAACAATATTAGTCGAATTGGTAATAAATATAGTAGCTTTCGTAGGTCTGGAATAAAATATTTCTTCAACCTAACTGCTATCGATATATATACATGTACTACCTCTTAGAAATTAAAAAATATTTGTTTGAACAATATTAGGTGTTTTGGTAATAAATATAGTAGCTTTCGTAAGTCTGGAATAAAATATTTCTTCAACCTAATTGCTATCGATATACATGTACTATCTCTTAAAAAATATTTGTTTGGTTGATATTAGGTGTTTTGGTAATAAATATAGTAGCTTTCGTAAGTCTGGAATAAAATATTTCTTCAACCTAATTGCTATCGATATACATGTACTATCTCTTAAAAAATATTTGTTTGGTTGATATTAGGCGATTTGGTAATAAATATAGTATTTTGATACGTTGTTTTCCGTTTATTTTCTTGACCACTTTCATAGATTCGAAAATTTACGGTATATTAATTTAAAGCAACTGCTTTGATGCTGAACCAGCCAACCCCGTAATGGTTATTTTTATATATGAAAAGCATTTCTGAAAAGCATTTCTGAAAAGCATTTCTGAAAAGCATTTCTTAATTCCTTATTTTCTTAGAAAATGAGACATAAAAGTGCTCTACAGGGGAAGCGATGTCATCACTTATACGTTGGTTTGGATCTCAGTTTTTCACGACGAATTCAATTCGTCGAGTGCTTCAACTGAACCTGCATCGTAGAAACGCCGTAACGTGTCACATTTTCTTTTAATGGTAAAAGTTTTCTGCGACACAAGATCTGCCTTCAAATACAGCCGCATATATTATTCGAGCATCTCTTTCGCAGCACTACGGGGCTTTTGATCTCATGGAAATCGCATCTCTAGCGCGAGCGCGTATAACGAGGCGTCAAAGCTCCAAGGCTCGCCGACTAGGAAAATAAAGATTTGCTATGTGTGTGTGGGACAGTTCACGTAAACGTCTTATTTAGTAACTACAACGTTTCAAAAGCAGGGTTCGAGCTAAATTCGGTGACTGTTTGGCAAATGGATCCAATCGTAATCCGAAATCCCTAATGGGAAGCATTCATAATTCTAAACTCCACGATAGGAGCAATCCTAATGTAAAAAAATCTAAAAAACCCTTTTAGGAAAGCAATTTTAGCTAAACCTCAATACGAAGAAAGGAGCAGTCTAAATCATTAATGTGGTCGTCATAAAGGGTAGGCAAAGGATATTTTGGTGCGTCCGAGATTTTTCATAAACGCTTAGGATAACAAGAAAATTAATTTTAATATATTTTAAACATTTCTATAATTCAATATCGATATAACACCTCTTCGTAGTAACGAATGTGCTGCCAATTTTAAAGTCCGCCAGTGCAAAGGGCGCGTTGAATGAATGATGTTATAAGTGTACAGGGGAGTACCTCAATTGTTCACAATTTGTGGTGGTTAACAGATCGTTACGTTAAGCTACAATTACAATTACAATATGTACCCACAAGCAGCCCCCAAGAGAGGGGCCTATGGCGGGGGTCGAACGACCAGTTG